>CAUYSK010008652.1:0-17490 GCA_963575035.1 Avahi laniger
ATACTTCTCTGTTTTCCTCTGTCACTTTGTCTAGTTTCTGTTCCTCTGCCAGACTTTTCTGAGTCCTCACTTCCCTCTACACCTTGCTCAGGAGGCGAAGGTGATCAGTTCAACTCATATACATTATAAATCATTCCCTAACTGCCACATTTATATTTTCTACCAGGCTACAATTTTTTTTTTATTTCAGCATATTATGGGGGTAAAAAAAAACAAACAGCTATATTAACTGTATTTCTATTATATTTAAGGTGTTTTATTACACTTCTACTTAAGTTCTGTAGTCTCCACCTTTGGTTACTTTCCCAGGAAAGATGAAATTAAAGAATGTGAGGTTTATTATTTATTTTTTTCCACACTAGAAAGTAAGTAACTCTTGGACACATCTGTTGGAAATGTTAATTTTAACAACTTCTTGGTAGAGCAAACTTGCAAAACATATTAAAATTAAAAATGTCCACTTCTACTTAATAATTTCATCTGGTAAATTATCCAATAGAAATAAAGAATACATATGAATTATTCCATCAGCCAGTACTGGTTTTCAATAAAAGAATGCCCACCAATCGTGGGGTGGGGTGGGGTGGAGGGATTAGTTGAACACATTTAAGTTTATCCAAACCATCGAGTGTGTCTGGAAACAATTCTCCGTGGGTCTCTCACCTTTTGACATCTCCTGAGAACAGAGACACTGACTATCTTTTCTTTTGTACTATCTTTTTAAGGATGTTTATATAATAAATAACGTTGAATGATAGAGATAGTGTCTGTCCCTAGAACAGAGAGCAGGTATGCTTGCTGTCTACTGTAACAAAGATCATGTCTCTTTCTGGAGCAAAGGACAGACATGCTTACTGCTTACTGTAAAATTCTCATGTTCCTTATGTAGAGGGTTTCTCTTCTGGACTGCAAACCACTGCATATGTAGGCTATATCTGGGCCTATCTGGGTCACCTCCGCAAGGCTTGATGGCAAAGGAAACTCTCAAAAGTAGGCTGATGATGATGCTGCTTATCATGCTGTAATAAAGTCCTTTGTCTTTGACTTAGGAGTCTTGCATTATCTTTTACATCCATAAAACCATGGCAGATGGACTTGTTAGCTTGCAAATTAGAGAACACATCAGATCCTTCACTGTTCTTAATAGTTTTGGTGCCAATAATGGGATACTGACTTAGATATGACTTTCAGGAAGAGAAAGGACCAAGAGTTCTGCAGGCCAGCTTTGGAAATATGACAAGACTCTCTGGGATCTGATAGCAAATTCTGGGCAAGAGGGAGGGGACATAGTAAGGATACCCTGCTGTTCTTCTTGTTAATGAATGTTTAGAAGCTAAGCTGTGAGAGACAGGATTGAAACAAGCCGTCCCAATGGTGCCTTGGTTATGGCTCACTTTGCTCTGGAAGGGTGGGTGAGCAAATGTTGCTATGACCATGCAGCAGCAAGCCTTACAGCCCCAGGCAAAAGGCAATGAGGTGGTGGCTGAGGAACCAGAGTCCCCAAAACAGAAATAAATGGTGCCAGCAATGGAGACTTTGCTATTAATACAGAGCTTTGGGCAGACCAAAATAATTAGAAGTTCTTTTGGTTTAGCCATCAGCTGACACTGGCTCAAAACCTGCTCAAATTAAATGCAATGCTTTACTTACTGGCATGGAGTCCCCTCTCTCCTTTGTTGCCCTCTACTCTCTTCCTTTCTACCCTGACTTCAGCTCTTTCATGGAAAGATCTCCCTGTCTTTCAAAGAGATTAAAGGTTATGCATCAATCTCATTATGCTGGGCAGCTCTGTTGGGTACAACTGCCCAAGTCACCACCTTACCCAGTCCTGTAAGGGGAGCAGACACCAGATTCAGTGAATGGGGCCTGGGTTGAGTTCACACTGGGGAAAAGAAGCTAATGTGACTTTGTAGCTTAAGTGATGTGAACCAGTTCAATGTACTATTGTTGAAGCTTCTGCATCTAAATGTACTTTCTTATTTCAAAGGTGCCAAGGAGATTCTCCCAATCATGGAAGAGTTTGATGCAGAGAAGTGCTCATGGAAGACACGGACCTAATACATGTCTGAGCTCAAGTTTTGGAGACCAGTTATAGTCAATTGGGGTCTCTGGCAAATAAAGCCAGCCTCTACCTTGAGGGACGCTTGTGATTTTGGGCTTACCACCTCTCTCCCATGGCTACTTTAAAAAAAATAAAAAGTAGCTAGTAGTTTGCTTCTGGGCTCTTGGCAAAGCTAAACACCTGATCCATGGGAGCCCTGGTACTCTCTGGCCTGATATTCCCATTTTGGGGATGGGTCAACTGGGACTCAATGACTAACAAAGTGAGAAGGGCCCAATAGGTCTCACTTGCCAAATTAAAATGATATATCCAAGAGCAAGGTCAGCCTTGCTCCGGCAGCATCGCGGCTTTACATGGAAAGTAGTGGCCTGCCCTCTGGGGGGAAGTTTATCCTCCATGCCGCTTCCCAAAGCCATGCCACTGGCCCCATGGGGACCTCAATTCACAGATGTTCTCTTAAACGTACGGTCTGGCTCACTGATATGAACATCTGTGTATATTATGTTTTGGCCTAAGTCATTCACCTTCTAGTAATTTGGAATACAACCATATTCCCATGTGTACATAAAGTCACCTTACCAAGGATGTTTAGTGCAACATTGTTTTTGACAGCAAATGATGGGGAACTACCTACAAATCTCTTATTTAGGAATTTCACAGAGAAATTACCTGTAGTTCCATATAAGCCATGGCAAATTATCCCAAACTGTACAAATATTAATAAAAATTAACAATTTTTGTTTTTATGAACAATGACTGTTTTCTCAGTGTTATATAAGGTGCGAATAAACGCATTTCATTACCTTTGCCATTTCGACCAGCTGTGAACAACCTAATGAATAACAGTACGTTTGATTAGCAGAAGACAGCTGTAAGGCAAGCACCTTAGTCTCCTTCCTCAAACCCCCAACTCTCTAGCCCACAAGACTGTCACCACTATGTTGCCCCATATGCATTTTGGAACTTACATTGATTTCAAGATTTATTGTTATGTGAAAAAGCAGGAGCAGAAAAATGTAAAATTTATCATTTTCCTGTAAAAATGGCATATATAAATACATTTGCATGGACTCTTCTGAAAGGAAATATAAGAAACTGGTAATAGGCTTGCCTCTACAGAAAAATACAGGGGAACTTTGGATGCCTTTGGTGAAAGTAAGACTTATTTTCATTGCTATGTATAAAGACTCATACTTAGGTAAAAAAAATATTATCTCTGAGTGGTAAAATTTCAAGGGACTTTTTATTTATTTAATTTTATTATTGCCTATTATCATTTTGTATTATTTCTACAATAAACTTGCATTTACTCCAAGAGAAAACAATTAAAAATATTTTGAAAAGAGTTATTGAGCAAGAATACAGGTAAAGGAAGGATATATCTGGATTTTGGTAGCTGGGAGAGCAACATAAATTGCTGTGAGCCCTATCACTAAAAAGGAAAATACAATTCTGAATGTAAACTTGGCTATTGACATCAGAATAAGAAAGAGGTAAAAATGACATACAACTAGAAAGGCAAACTACTGGCAGAGAAAATACCTCCAGATGCAAAATAACTATAAGAAAATTTCTCTGATAATATAATCAAGCAAAAATTCAAATATCTTGCTTTTGTTATTTATTCTGATGTCTTCTTAGATACAAGGATATAACCGATCAAAGAAACAGTATTGTAACAAGAAATTCTCAGTTCCATTCATTAGGTTTCAATAGCCGGGTTTCTCCCAGAATCCTATCTAGAATAGCCTCAGTCATTACCATACCGTACAGACAAACATATCTCTCTGGGGCTTTTGGTTGGGATTCTTTTATTCTAACAGCACTTTGAAGGATTCGAGATGGAGAACACTGTGCCGTTGCCTTCGCACATCTTCCAGATGGTGGAGAATGCATTTAGGAGCAGCAGATTGAAGTTCATCTTTTGGGGGCCTGTGAAAATTATCTTTTGCCTTTGTCGATTGGTGGAACTAAAAGGGAAAAAGATACCTAACTCATTGGATTGGTACGACACTACCAGTACTCTACTCATGTTCATAGTCACACACAAAAATCAGTTTATAAAACTCCAAGAATATAAGGTAGATCCTTCACCTTTTAGGAAAACAGCACCTCTTAAAACAATTATTTTATTTTGTCCTTGGGGTTGTTGCTAATGGCAACAGAAAGAATGCACTGGAGTGTCATAATAATCCTCCATTAAATCCCTACTGTTTAAATTTTAATGCTATAATTCAAGAGCTGACAAAAGCCCATTGAGTGTGTCTATGGGGAGGAAAACAGGCAAGCCCATTTTCTCAGGGGTGATGCTATAGCAACATGGAATGAATTTGGGGTCAGGGAACACGCAGTCTCCAAGCTTTGTTTGCATTTCCTGGCTAAAAGTAGAATCCGACATTATAAATTTTACTCAAATAAGTACTTATTTTGAGCAGCAGGAAGATAGCTCACTTTGTACTGCTGTTTACATTGAAAACAGAGAGAAGGTAACAAAACCAGAACTGGAAGAAAGACATGCCGACAAACATATTATGAAATGACTACTGAAGTGACCACTTTACAAACCCCTAGACTCCCTCCCCGCATGCTTGACACCCAACCCCTCTCTCCTGGACAGGCGATGCATTAGAACATGAAGAAGTATTACAATTTGCAAAATGTCTTTTTAAAAGGAGACAAAAGAAGTCTGATCCACAATCCCTGAATGTGACCCCTTTATGGCCATGCAAGACATGGCAAAGTAGGGTGTTGTTGATTTTGTCTAGCTCTTTATAATAGCACTTTTGTTTTAGTGGGAAGATTTTTTTCTACCAGAATAAACAAATACACCTGAATCACAATTGCCTATTGTGCAGCAGAAAGCCAAGAAAAACCTTACCCAACTCCCAGAGGTTTGTGCTGCCAACTTTTCTTTCCCTAGGCATCTGTGTTTTCACTTTTGGTTTTAGTGTTGAACATGAGCTTATTGAGTCAGTGTTCAATAACATAAAATACTGCATTTTGGGTGGTTATCCAATGAAGTGTATCTAGTTATAGACTCTATTTATATGGCTTGCAATACACCAAAATAAAGACTGTTAGGTTTTCAACTGCTGAGTCTTAGGTGAAAACATCTGCAAACTATGCCGCTCAACAAAACTTACAGCTGTTCCTTCTTTCCCAGCTCCTTGCTCAGGCCCTAGCTGTTCACCTTAACAATTAAAAATCCTTGCCCCTCCCAAAGCTCTCATGACCTTTAGCATGTACCGTTGCCTTCGCACATCTCTTATAATTTATCCTAAATATAATGGCAATATAAATCATCTTCCTAAAACAATAGCAAAATCTCTCTCTCCCCTATTCAAAAAAATTCTTATGCCTATAGGATCAAATTTATACACCTACAAGTTAACTCTGCTATTAAAAGCAAGCCAAACTATATACCTTACTGATCCATTCTTGTATCTTGCTTATATTTTCCTTATAGTCTATTTAGTTAATGGACACTGCCTAGAATTTTCCCATCATTATTCTTTTCATCTTTCAAGCCCAATTTAAATGACACCTATTTTATGAAGATTTTCTGGATTACTCCTTCTAGAAAAGATTTCATTTTTTTGCCCCCTAAACTCACATGGCCCATGTAAAGACAACTGTCTTTGGGAATATTTAATTTCTCCTAATAAACTCTCACTATTATTCCCTAAGGACAGGGACTATATGTTCACTTATTTTTTTTTTTTTACCCATTTTACTCTTAGAAAGAAATGTTTTTTTAATACAAATATTCTCTAAGCTGAGTTTCTTACCTGGTTTTACCTACTAGAAATACAAAACATTGTTAAATTCAGGTTATGATATTATCAACAAAAGGATTTGTAGGTAAAACTTACTCGAAGCTACAGAATAAAAATATGAGTAAATAATGTGTTATGATCAGGAGCAAGAGCCTTAAATAAAATAATGGTTTGGAATAAAAAGAAAAATAAATGATAAGTTAGATTATTATGCATGAATAAACAACTCTAATATCTGAGTGGTTTCCCATGACAAGAATTAAATTTTCTCATCTCATCTTACCCATCCAGTGAACATTGCCAGGGAGACTTTGCTCAACCTATAGTCACTAGGGGATCCCGGCTGATGGGAGTGCCTTCTCTACACATATTTATACAATCTCTGTGTCAGAGAAAGGAAAATTGGTGAACCATACCACACTGGCTCTGAAATTTTTTGCCCAGACGTGGCACAAATCTCTTTTGTTCATACTTCATAAGCCAAAGCAAGTCACATGGCCAACGTGAGTTCCAGGGGACAAAGAAGTAAAATCCTACGTGTATACAGAAATGGAGATAATTTAAAATGCTTGAAAATAACACTAGTGATTATTTCTCCTCATTTTTTCCTAATAGAGAAAAATAATAAATTTCAAAATCTACTTTAAAATAGCAAAATATTCAAAATTAGGAAACTCCCAAAATCAATTGAAGATATCTTTCTATAACCTTAACAAATAGCATCCCTAATTGTGAAATTTTAGATATTGTTCCCTTAAGAGAGATTAAAGACAAGGATACTTTATTGCCATTGTTACTAATCAATATAGACTCCATGTCATGGCCAAGACATAAACAAGACATAAGAAAATGAGGTATAAGGTTTGGAAGAGAATAGATCCAAACTCCATTCTTATAGATATGATATGAATTGTTGATATTATTTTTTGATTTTTTAGAATTTTCTATCATAATAATTATGATCAAATTTGCCATAAAAATTACTTTAAAATTCTAATACAGAATATTTATGCTTTGTGATACAGTAGCAAAAGAACTAACATCTGTGTAATTGTAGTTCTAGAAAGAGAGGAGAAGAGAGATTATGGGGCAGAAACATTATTTGAAAAAATATTGGTTAGAAAATTTGAAAACTTAAATCCACACATAATTGCAAGACTCTAAACACACACCAAACAAGAGAAACATCAGCAACATTATATTACACTGCTGAAAACCACGTTTAAACAGAACATTAACAAAGCAAGAAGGGGGAAGAAAGACATATTACACATTAAATACAGTTGGCCAACAATGAGAAATAAAGCTGACCTCCCAACAGAAGCAATGAAAATCAGGAGACAATGGAACAACATCATTAAGCTGACAAAAGACAAATATATAACTTGTCAACCTAGAAAAGTATTAATGAGAAGATATGCAGGACAACAAACGCTAGAGGAAGTTCTTTTGGCTCAGGGTAAATAATACCACATGGATATTTGGTTAAACAAGAAGGAATGAAAGATTAAATACTGTGATCAATTTTATGAAAATTAGATCAAATAACAAATTAGATGAAAGGGACAAACTTGTCTCGAGAAATGTAACAAACCAAACAGACAAAAAGGAAAAAAAAATTGAATAGTCCTATTAAGTAAATAAAACTCATAATTAAAAACCTTCCCTCAAGGAAAATGATGGCTTATGGGTAAATTTTACTAAACATTTAAGAAGAAATTATATCAATTATACCTTTTCTCTTCTGATTTGTTGTTTTTCCAAAGGAATTTACATTTAAGGGAATAGTCTAACTTTACTTGTTGAATGGAGATATATAGATCTTGGGTCTCATCAATAAAGAAGAGAATTTGAGTAATGATTTTGGCCAGGCTTTACATTGTTGAAATTATCCATTTGTTGTTCAGTAGGCACTTGACATTAGATCTTAATTTCAGCTAGTTTCTTCTCCAGTATAGCCTAATTTAGAAGAAGAGCATAAAAATCACAGAAACTTGGCACAACTATTAGCCAAAAAAAAAAAAAAAAATTAAAGCTATAGCCTTTCTGAAGGTGGCTGGTATTAATATCAATATAAAAAAAGTCAGTGTGTTTGAAGGGAGAAAAAAAAATAGAAGCCCAGATGAATTTGAGGCCAGATTAAAGTGAGCTTGCATTTCATAAACAGATGCTTTAGGCCAAATATTTGGTGGACTAAAATTAGTTATAATTCCTATCAATCTTTTTATCACAGAGCACTTGTTGCAGATAAAAAGACACATAAGAAAGGACAGCTTTTACATATTTTTTTTGTAGTTCTTATAATTGGAATTCTGGCTTCTAGCAGAACATTTTCCCAAACTTGAAAGAGAATAGACAAAAGTGGAGACGAGAATGAACATATGTATATAGGAACAGACATTTGAAAGATAAGCTTTCAAGGAAGAAAGAAAGTTCTGGCAAGCTTAAGCAACACATTTTCACTAAATCTTTAAGTGCATGGACTGTAGTGTGTGTATTAAGTTGATGTTACAAGTCAGGTTCCTCAGAAAGTTGACTCTGAGATAGAGCTTAGTTTTTGAGTTTTTGAGGAACTGCTGTAAGGATCAACAACTGGGGGATGGGAAGAAACCAGAATTAGGCCAATGGAGAAGCTGGACTGTAATACAGTAACAATAAGAACGAAGGCAACCCAAGGGGATCCCTGAGACTGGGCTGACTGACCCTTTACATATGTCCCTAGTTGGGGAAAGAGGACCAGGTTTTCATACCCCACCAACCAGTCTTTGGATGCAGCTTGCCCTCTGGAAGAGGAGTGATCTTGGACAACGTGCCTTTCTTTAGGAGAGGGTGACTTCCAAAGAGGACTGACAACTGAGAGCTGTCAGCCAGTAATATTCCCAGAAGTTGAGGGAATTAGTCCTTCCCTCCTGGAATGGAAATCTGAGCCGTATAGCAAAGCATCAATTACTGTCCACTCTTGCACAACTTGGGTCCTCTTGTTTTGTCTAAGTTCTGAAAATCATTTCTTCGGGACTCCGATGGGTCCCTTTCCTGAAGTAAACTTATTAGGAGGAAAATTAATGGGAAAAACTGTAGCTCTCACTGATGCAGCTAGGCTTGAGGCTACTCTGTGAAAAGTTACTGTCTCCTTCCTCCACAGTCTATCCTATATTCTCTTCTACCACAGCTAGCACCTGTGCTGGTCTTGGTGGCTTACCTGGTGGGATGACTCAAACCCATATCTTTTATTGTCTAAATACTCGGTCATCAAGCCCTTTTTAGACTATTGTCAATTTATAATCAAAATTGGACAAAGGACTAAGGGATAACCAAGGACCAAACATGTCCTCCCCATCCCCAGTGTGTCAGAACAGCCTTTCTCCTGATGATCAGATCAATCGCGTCTATCAATATGGTGCTCCCTTCTTGTCTGCTGGTCCCTTGGCATTTGGAGTCTGAAGTCCACAGGAAGAAATCACAGCTTGTATTTTACTGGTGGATATTCCCCACACTAGGAACGAAGACCACTAAACACACAGAGATCAGGATTTCAGAAAAAGGAAGTAGAAACTCCCTACAGGTCAATTTTACTTTCAACTCCTTGTTCCTACCACTATGTATTCAAACTTATGGGGCACCACATATTCTAACCTAACTATTGGGGCACAGCACTATGCAATGATTATTGATTTGAGTACTTACTGTATCTTGGAAGATGACTCCCTATCCTCGTATGGTATTATTCTCAAGGTTTTACCTCATCTGTACTTTCTGTAAGCTATTCTATTACTCTTCAATGGAAGCTGCTTTTGGATGGTGTGGTTTGTGACAGGATCTCATGATCATGAGCCCATTGTAGCACCTCCTTTGCAATAAAGTGAGTCTCCTATGCTGCAAAGGATACAACTGGCAGAGGTAAGAGACAACTATGGAATGGGAGGGAATATTTGTAAATTGTTTATCTGATAAGGGGTTAATATCCAAAATATATAAGGAACTCAACTCAATAGGAAGAAAACAATTCGATTAAAAAATGGGCAGTGAACCTGAATAGACATTCCTCAAAAGAGACATAAAAATGGCCAAGAAGTTCAACACCACTAATCATCAGGCAAATACAAATTAAAACCACAATGACGTATCACCTCACACCTTTTAGGATGGACGTTATCAAAAAGACAAGAAACAGAGAATGTTGGCAAGTCTGTGGAGAAAAGGGAACTCTTATACACTGTTTGTAGGGATGTAAATTAATACAGTCATTAGAAAAAACAATATGGAAGTTCCTCTTAGTTCAGAGTTTCTGAACAGTGACATATTGACATTTTGGGCCAGGTAATTCTTTATTGATGGGGGCTGTCCTATGCATTATAGCATGTTTAGCAGCAACCCTGGCCTCTAGCCACTAGATGTCAGTAATATCCTCGCATTTGTGACAAATGAAAAAAACGTCTCCAGACATTGCCAAATGTCTTGGGGGTGGGGTATGGGAGACAGGGAATTGCCCCTAATTAAGAACTACTGCCTTAGTTTGATGCAATGTTTTATGGGACCTCATGTTGATGGACTAAACTCTCTGTAATCCCATGGATAATTCTGCTGTCTGAGGCTCTTTGCCAGGAAAGTCAAACCCATACCTGACATATGTGTAAATTCAAGCGGTGTTAATTCATTCAGCTTACCATCAGGTAGCTGATTGGGCTCCTGAAGAAATGGTGCTATATTTGGGACTTAGTGTTGGTCTCTGTTGCTAGCTCTTAAACACTTGGCAGTGGTAGAAGTTATAACAGCCTCAGTAAATAGGAGCTTATGTGGTTGGGCTCATGTAAAACCTGCATCCCTGACACCTTACTCTGTTCATGTGACCAAACACTGAAGTCCCTGATGACAAAGGATGGTTAGCATTGACTGGTTGACACTTTGTCTACTCCGATTACTGGGTTATTTAATGTATGTTCCAGGGAACATTTTCTCCCTTGGAAGTTAGCGTGCAACACAAAGATCTTCATACTTCATTCTCACTCCCAACCATCTGTCTGTACACCATGGCCCCAGACTTTCTTGTCCCTGATCTTCCCATCATTTTTCTTCCAAGCTATTTATCACCCATGAATTTACATATATTCTAATCTTGCACCATTCTTTTTTCACAAAAGAAGATGATCAGTTGTGCCATCTGAATCTCTGCCTATTGAGAAGATTTTTCCCCACCGCTGTCTTTCAAGGCCACCATAGACAGGAGCTGTAGTGAAGTCCCAGTCCATTTTTAGTTTGCACATACATACTGAGCTGATAAATCACACTATGTAAATCACAGTTTGCTTTTTCACTCTTTCGTCAGCTGTCATGAGCCACCTCCTATGCAGCTATAGGTAAACACTGATGAAGAGATATCGTTCCGTATAACTGTATGGTGTAAGTCTGGGCCACCAGGCTGTGCTGCTTCCTTGGGCCCTCTGGTGTTGCTTGTGCTTAATCCTAGAGGTACACACCACTTTCACCTTAAGACTTAGTGAGTCAGACAAAGCATATAATTTGAACTCTTTGATTCTTATTTCCTCATCTCTATAATGAGAAGTTGAATGGAATGAACTATTAATATTTCTTCCAGTTCTACAATTTTATGAGAGGAAGCATAATGTTGTATTTTGAATGATAGACTTTGGCAGCTATTATACCCTGGCTTTATGACCAAGGATGCATTTCATAATCTTACCTGAGAACAACTCAAGTGGCCCTTTTTATCACCCTACTAACAGATTAAATCACCATCACTATGAGAAAACCAGTGTCTCCCAAAGCCAATAAAAATCTCTTGTACTCACAGTAGCAACATTATTTCAAAGGTTCGCCATTCAGTTACTTGTACCAACTTGAACGATAATTTATATACCCAATTTACAACTAAATGTTATATTTAGAATTATAGAATACAGGATTTCCACTGGAGAAATCTTAAAGATGAAATATCTGAGTCTTCTGGCCAAATATAGCCTTATTTGACAGAGAGAAAACTCAGGTGCTTTGACCCCACATGGGACCCTCGTGTCTTGACTACTATGGTGCACTTTAGTCAGGTCTGCAAGAAAGAAGATTCACGAATGGATTTGCTAAGCGAGAAGTGAGAGCCGATGGACTAAGTCAGAGACGAGGTTAGATGGAGTACTATGGGGCACAAGGATTTCCACTTAATTTATTTGCAACAGGAGAACTATTTTTAAGTTAAACCTACTATGACGAAAAACATTGTTGTAATTAAGCAGATTGCATTATTCAGGGTTCTCCAGAAAACCAGAACAAATTGTGTGCATGTGTGTGTGTGGATTGATTGATTGATTAGAATTGGTTCACGTGATTATGGAGGCTGGCAAGTCCAAAATCTGTAGGGTGGGCCAGCAGGCTGGAGACCCAGGGAAGACTTGATGTTGCTGTTCAAGTCCAAAGGCCGTCTGCTGAAGAATTCCCTCTTGCTTGGGAGAGGTCAGTCTTTTCAGGCCTTCAACTTTTCAGGCCGCCCATATTAGGAAAGACAATAGGCTTTACTCAAAGTCCACTGATTTAAATGTTAATCTCATCCAAAAATGCCCTTGTGGAAACATTTAGAATAATATTTGACCATATGTCTGGGCACCATGACCTATCAAATGGACACATGAAATTAACTATCATGAAGATTATAAATTATCTCAGAAGTATTTGCAGAAACAAATTTGTTCAAGCTACAACATTATCATTGGACACTATATGTGTATCATTTACAAAGTTTTTGGAAGGTTGGCCAACATTTTAAAATGCTCAAGTGACAGTAAATTAATGAAGGACTGCTTAAGCCCAGTATTAGTGCATTCCCAGATTTTTAAAAGCTATAATTTCCATTGCTAAAAATGTGACCTGTGAATACCTTTTAAAAAAATTTGACCTTGTGCCATAAAGTTTGCTTACTGCTGATTTAGTATACTCCTGCCCTTTTTTTTAAGGTGAGAAAACCAAAGTCCTGAAAAATCTATAATATGGTGGGGATTTTAATGATAGTCTTATTTCTCCTTGCACATTTGCATGATTATTTTTTTTTTAGATTGGATGTCTATAACAGCCACAACTGAGTTAAAGGGTATAAAAATTTTACATTTCTATATTTATGACCCAATTTCTCTGTAAGTAATCTGTTATAATCAGCACTCCTATATGAAAGTGCACCTTTCCCTACCAACACTGGAAATTATCCCTCTCTTAATATAGTAAGAAGATATGAAAAATTGTTTCCAACTAAAAATTCTTTTAATGTATGATTCCACAATGTAACAATAATTATTTTTAAAAGCCCAAATTTATTAATTATAATAATTCTTTCATGGCCTTTTATCATCATGTCATTTTACTTCCATAAAGGATCAGTAGGTATTCATTCCATTTTATTAATCCATGCCTATAGGAACTCATACCTCCCAGCAGTCAGGATCTTTATTGCCTGTCCTTACCATTGTCTTTCTGTAATTTGGCCCAAGCATTAAATTTAATCCCTGATTTCATACAATAATCAACTAGTGACTCTGAAATCCCTTAATGCTAAAATAATAGTAGGCTCTCACCATTTTACAAGTGGCTCCTGCAAGAAACTACTAGAGATTATTCAATATTCCAGTTTTATTATTAAGAATCTCATTTTACAAAAACAGAACACTGTAAATATTTTCAAATATAGACAAAAATGTAACATTGTTTTCAAGCAACACAACAGTAATAGATGTGCTTAGTGCAAAACGTATGCCATAATCATTATGTAATCATAACAACTTATAATTGTATAATGATTGAATACAAATTCAGAATCCATCATTGCATTATCTCAGTCAGTTAATAACTTTTAAAAATGGCACAGAAAGAATTTCTCTAATGGAAGATGGGAGAAGTAACTGATAGTGAGAAGTAATATGATTTTAGGTAGAAATTATCCTCATTCCAAATACCTCCAGGTAGCATGATTTTCACCCCAAAATTTGAAAATAAATTCTTAATAGAAATTTGATGTTCTAACCCTAATTTTGATAACTTTTACTAGATAATTTTTAAATTAAACTTTTTATTTGTGGTAAATATATTTGTATGCAGTTATAAAGAATAAAGCAGAGAGATCCCATGTATATTTTGTCCAGTTTCCCCCAATAGTAACATCTTGCAAAACTATGGTACAGTATCACATCCAGGATATTGGCATTGAAACATGGAAGATATGGCACGTTTCCATCACAAGAATCTCTTGTGTTGCACTTTTAAAGCCATCGTACTCTCCTCTCCTCCTTCCTTCACTCCTCACCCAGTCCTTAATTACGGCCAACCACTAATCTGGTCCCCACTTCTACAATTTTATCATTTCAAATATGTTATATAGATGGACCTATACAAGATGTACGTAAACTTTTGGGATTTGGCTTTTTTTAAATCCATAATTCTTTGGAGATCATCCAAGTTGTGTGTCAGTAGCCCATTTATTTTACTGCTGGGTTGTATTCCATGGTATGGATATACCACAAATTAACCTTTCATCCACTGAAGGACACGTGGTTTGTTTTTGTCTTTCCAGTTTACGTTACATGTAAAGCTGTTATAAATATTGGCACTGAGGTTTTCGTGTGAATGTAATTTTTCATTTCTCTGGGATAAATGTCTAAGAGTGCAATTGTTGATTTGTATCCTGTGGCAGTTACACGTTTAATTTTTTTTTTCCTAAGTTCCAAACTGTTTTCCAGAATAGCTGCATCGTTTTCCTCCCTCCAGCAGTTTCTCCACATCTTTGCTAGCATTTGGGTTGTCACTCTCTTTTATTTTAGCCATTTTTATAGGTGTGGAGGGCTAAGTCACAGTGTTTTTAACTTGCATTTCCCTAATAGCTAATAATGTTGAACATCTTTTCATGTGCTAGTTTGTTATTAATACCTGTAGATCCTCTTCAGTGAGATGTCCTTTTATGTCTTTTGCCTATTTTCTAGCTAAATTTCTTTTTTTTTTAAGTTTTTGGTTTCTTATATAATTTAAATACTCATCCTATTTTGAACATGTGGTTTGAGAATTTTCTTCCCACTGAGTAGCCTAACTTTTGCAGAGCAAAAGTTTTAAAAGTTATGATGAAATCCAATTTATTTCTTTTTCTTTTTGAATCATGTTTTTGGTATTAAGTCCAATAAACCTTTGCCCAGGCTTAGATCCCTAAGATTCTCTCTTTTATGTTTATTTTTCTAAAAACATTATAGTTTTATATTTTATAATTAAGTTCATGATTCATTTTGACTTATATTTTATTAATATATAAAGTGTGAGGGTTAGGTCGAGGTTGTTTTTTTTCCTGTGGAAATGCAATCATGCCATGATCATTTATTACAAAGGTTATTTTTCCCCCACTGCATTGCTTCTACACCTTTGCAAAAACAATTAGCTGGGCATAATTGTATGGGTCTATTTCTGGGTTGTTTATTCAATTTCATCAATCTATCTATCTATCCATATCCCTCCACCAGTGTCACTCAGTCTTAATTACTGTCACTATATGGGTTTTGAAATCAGGTAAGTCATTACTCCCACTTTATTCCTTTTGAAAATTGCTTTAGCTATCCTAGTTTCTTTGACTTTCCAAAAAATTTTAGAATAGGCGTGTCTCTTTCTACACAAATGTCCATTTGAGCCTATGGGTTGATGGTCTCATTGAATTCTTCCATAACCTTCCTGATTTTTTGTCCAACTGTTCTATCCATTACCAAGAGAAGAGTATTGAGGTCTTTAACTGTGATTGTAGACGTGTCTATTTCTGATTTCAGATTATCCTTTTTTGGATATATGTCTACTCCATATTCTCAGGAGTGGAAGAGTCCTCTTACAACAATTTTTATTAAACTCCAACCTCACTCAATGAGAATTTTCATTTTAAAGAGATGATTGGAAATCAGCTCCATTGACTTTATTACTGAAGAGTGAAATGATCTCTTTATACTTATTCTTGGATATAAAGGAAATAATCTTTTTTCCTAACAATATTGTTTATTAAGAGTATGTAAAGATGAACTATATGCATGTGTTTTAAGTTATATGTTTAGACATGAATACAAACACATTTAACTTATTTTTCTGGATCAGATGGCTTCATACAAGAAACCATAGATATATTAAACTCTTGTTTTTCCACTCTCTTAAGGAGGAATTTCTAAAGAACTATATTAATACCTATAAACCCTGCAAGCAAATCACTTTAGAATGCATTTTTCCAGTGTTTTTCTTGCTTTGCTCACATGCTTTCGTAAGGGGTACAACAAAGCTTTTAACCTAACCTGAAAATGTAAAACTTCCTTCTCTGATGACCTTGAAGAGATATCTGAGTTATTCAAAATGTCTGAATTATATTTTCCTTGTTAAGTCAATATTACTCTGAGGGGATGTCCTGGTGGGAAGATGTTATGAGGAGAGACCACATAGTTAATGAGAGTTATTATCAATAAAAGAAATAATCTTAATTGCAATTAAGTTTATCTTGTTCTCTTCAGAAGAATTCTACTGGATGAGTGATGCATAATCACAGACAAGCCCCCCACCCCATGTGCATATAGCATCTTCTGACCTAATGATAATGTGGCAAATTCAGACAATCTACAAGAAATGTGCATTACCAGCTGGCTTTTCAGCCAATGATTTTCAGAAGGAAATAAAAAGAAAAACAGAAAAGATTTCCCTCATGAGATTTATAAAGGATTAAATGACGGGCAAGGGAAACATGCGCCTAACACCAACCACAACGATATCCTACGGGAAAGGTTTTGTGCCATGTCACAAAAGTTCTCTAGCTTGTTTGCCTGGCAAACACAGAAGTCCTAATTTTTTTGGAGTGGAAACCACCTTAAAATACATATATTTAATGCCATTCTATACATTTGGACCAATTTTAATAGCAAGAAGTATGTCTTTACACAATACAAAAAGAGCAACCCTGAACACAAGAAACAAACTAGATGCTCTAGACCATTTCCATAAATTTTTGTGTTAAAAATCCTTTTCTAACTCTGTAAGTGTTTTGTTACAGCAGCATACAGAGTTTTAAGAAAATATATGGAAGAATTCTTAAAATTGAAAAAAATCTGTTTTTAAATTTTGCAAGTACTCTCTATTTTATTATATATGTAAAAAAATAATGTGATTCTGCACAGATACCTAAGTGACCTTACAGCAAGCTACAGAACTGAGAAACCTCTGATAAGTGATTCGTTGTGGGATTCTGAGTCTCAATTGTTAACCTGAACTGGGGCTGCATATTGAGTGTTATGCTTTGGAATAACAGTGTGACCCTGTTGTAAGGGAGCAAGGGAAAGAAAGGAGGGAGTAAGGGAGGAGAGAAGAATGGAAGGAAAGAAAAGGAAGGAAGGGAAGGAAGCAAGAAAGGAAGAGAGGGAGGGAGGAAAGGAAGGAGGAAGGGAGGAAGGAAGGAAGGGAAGGAAGGAAGGAAGGAAAGAAGGAAGGAAGGAAGGAAGGAAGGAAGGAAGAAGGGAGGAAGAAAGGAAGGAAGAAAAGGAAGGAAGGAAGGAAGGAAGGAAGGAAGGAAGGAAGAAGAAGGGAGGAAGAAAGGAAGGAAGAAAAGGAAGGAAGGAAGAAAGGAAGGAAGGAAGGAAGGAGAAGGAAGGAAGAAGAAGGAAG
>CAUYSK010008653.1:0-23029 GCA_963575035.1 Avahi laniger
CTCCCGAGTAGCTGGGACTACAGGCATGTGCCACCATGCCCAGCTAATTTTTTCTATATATTTTTAGTTGTCCAGCTAATTTTTATATTTTTAGTAGAGACGGGATCTCGCTCTTGCTCAGGCTGGTCTCGAACTCCTGAGCTCAAAGGATCCACCACCTTGGCCTACCAGAGTGTTGAGATTACAGGCATGAGCCACCGCTCCCGGCCTGTATATTTCTTTTATGAAGTATTTGTTCACATCTTTTGCACTTTTAAATTTGGGTTGTATGTCTTCTTAGTATTGAGTTTTAAGAGTTCTGCATATAGGGCCGGGTGTGGTGGCTCACGCCTGTAATCCCAGCACTCTGGGAGGCTGAGGCAGGAGGATCGCTCAAGGTCAGGAGTTCGAGACCAGCCTGAGCAAGAGCGAGACCCCGTCTCTACTAAAAAAATAGAAAGAAATTATCTGGACACCTAAAAATATATAGAAAAAATTAGCCAGCCATGATGATGAACGCCTGTAATCCCAGCTACTCGGGAGGCTGAGGCAGGAGGATTGCTTGAGCCCAGGAGTTTGAGGTTGTTGTGAGCTAGGCTGACACCACGGCATTCTAGCCTGGGCGACAGAGCAAGACTCTGTCTCAGAAAAAAAAAAAACAAAACAAAAACACCAGACCACACAGAAAATCTCAAGTTCTCCAAAGTGTGTTTACGTGCATCCTGGATTGCAGTGAAACAAAGTCAGAAGTTTGGGTGTTTTTCTTTTTATCCTTGAAGTCACAGATTTTCCTAGCTTGTGTGCTGGACCTACTGATGAAACTGCCCTTTATAAAATTAATAAAGGGCCACAAGGTGGGAACTATGGTACGGACCTGGACCCTACAAAGGTATAGGCATAGTTAAAGTGTATATATAACCAGCCATTGTTCCCTAGCTTGCTTTCCTATAATTGCTTACTACTCAAGAGTCATATAAGCTGATGGTTGTAAAGATTCTTAGCTTTCTTCATTGCTCCCATAGATAACATCACCTTTGTGAAACCTAAGGCTAGTTTTAGAGATATCTTCCAGGCTCTACATTCCAGTGGAATGACTGACCCAACCAGACCAGTGGCCCATACCGAGGAACTGACTCAACTGGTCTTGTGACCCCACCCAAGAACTGACTCAGCATAGAAGACAATTTCTACACTCTTATGATTCCACCCTAAGCCCAGCCAATCAGCACACCTAGTTGCCTAGCCCTTTGCCACCAGACTAACTTTAAAAACCCTTGCTCCCCAAATTCCCAGGGAGACAGATTTGAGAATTTCCTCCCATCTCCTTGCAGGGTGCCTGTAGTATTAAACTTCCTCTGCTTTGACTCCTGCTATCTCAGTATATTGCCTTCGCCTTGAACAGCCAGAAGTGAACCTGGTTGGGCTGTAACACTGAGGGGACAATTGCCACTAGCAGCAGATATTCCATGCAGGACATGGAGGCCAAAGGCTTTCTCTTCTGAGACTACTCCTTTGAAAGAGAACTCCTGGTTTATGAGGTCATCTGACTTTTACAGCCACTTGCTTAAGTAGATTGGAAGCAGCCAGGCTGGATGATTTGCCTAAAAGTGCATAGTTGTAAGCACATACCCTCCTTCCCATTTGCTGTTCTGTGTCCACCCTTATACCACTGGCTGTTTAGTCTGAGTCTCCAAATGAATTTATTCTCAGTGTATTTTGGAGATTAAGGGAAGAGTTAGACAGGAGTGGGAAAGCTTAGCAATCACGTGAGGTATTGAGGCCTCCCAGGAAATCTCTGTGGATGGTGACTTAAAATATTTTAAAAAATTATTTAGGTTTTGTTTTACTACTTGCACAGGTCAAGTTTACTGGTTTGAATAATTGAGGGATAGTTATGAAAGGAAACCAGCCAAATTTTCAAACAGATTAAAGGAACTACTGTAGGGATGGTATTTGAGGGCGGTGGTGTTGGGGGTTCTCTCATCAGGTAGAAATAAGCTGTCTTTCAAAGATAAGACTATGAGAATAATAGTATATGTTTTGGCACTCCTGGTCTCGAACTCCTGACCTCAAGTGATCTTCCCACCTCGGCCTCCCAGAATGCTAGGATTACGGGGGTGAGCCACATGCCCCATTTTTGGTAACTGGACAAATCACATGGCCTACATCTTTTTTCTCATTAAGATGACTACTGAGGTTCTAAATCCAGTTTATAAAGTTTGCTTAAAAATTCAGCCAAGATCTACTTTCTACACCTTAAACAGCTTTAGTTGAAGTACCTCTGCTTAGGTAAACTGTTTAAATAAAACTAATTAGCTTTCTGTCTGATTTTAAAATGTTTTTTTCTCTCTTAAGATGATTTTAAAATGCAGTTACTACCTTACCAAGTAACAGAAAAAAGAAAAACATTAACATAGCGACTACAGTACTGTGCCTTTTTTTTTCTTTTACTATCTGATTGTTTTAGGAGATGATGGTGAATTAATCTGGTTGCAAGTAAATCGTGGGTCTTCAATTCCACTCTCTTGGCATTACTCCCTTCAAACTCCTCTGCACTGTAGTTGAAAGAGAGGTTAATAAGAGCTAATTTGTGTGTCCTAAGTACTAAGTTAATACAGTGTTGCTGGTCCTCGTTGCACCTTTCCTAAATAATCAAGAATTGAGTACAATTTCTTAAACATTAGCAAGCATCAAAGTCACATGGAGGACTTGTTAAGACGCAAATGCTGGGCCCCATTTGCAGAGTTTCCGATTCAGTAGGTCCAGGGTAGGCCTGAGTGAGAATCAGATTTTCAAACAAGTTCCTAGATGATGCTGATTCTGGTATCACAGGCCCACACTTTGAGAATCAATTGTGTTGAACATGATTTTAAGTGATCCTCTGACCATCAGTCTCCTTATTCTGACTAATCAAGAGTTGATTCTAATTGAAATAATAACTTAGATATTTTATACTATGATTTTCATCCCAAGCATTTGCCCCAAGTTGCTCTACATTCCTTATTTTAACTTAAATTGTACAAGTAATGCATGTTCATTAAATAAACAGGAAAAATATGCTAAAAGAAAAATTAGTTATGAATTCTACCTGGGTTGATATTTTAGTGTATATCCTTCCAATCTCTCTATAGATAGACACACAAAACTTTGTGGTGTGTATAGGTATATGTATATGTACAAACACACACATATATAATCCACACAGATAGCTAACAAAAATGAAATATTTGTCATGTATTTTTAGCCTGCTATGTAGTAATTATATTTTTATGTTGAATATAGATCTATATAGTTTTAATTGCTACAAATTTTTCCAGTGTATGGGTATATTATAATTTATTTAATCACTTCTCCATTGTTGACTCTTGTTCCAGTTTTTTATTATTAATAATATTGTGCTGAATATCTTAATACATACCATATTTGCCCAATTATTTTCTTAGGATGATAATTTACATGTATAATTGCTGTGTAAAAGGTTATACACTTTAAAAAAAATCTTTGCTAGTCTAAAAGACTAAAAAATATATTATAGTGTGGTTATTGGTAAGGTTTATTGGCTATTTTTATCTTTGGGAATTAACTGTTTATATCCATTGCTCATTTTTCCATTGAGTGTCCATCTTTTCATTTTAATTTGTAAGATCTTTTTATTAAAATGTTAACTTTTTGTCATATGTTTCAATTATTTTCCCTAATTTATTTGACATATATTTAGTTGATTTCATTTCCCCCACAACCATCTCCTGTAAAACTTTAACATTTTCTGGAGTCAGATGCTGCTCGGACTGCTTACTCACCATTTTTAGTGGCCGTGTAATATTTCTTTGAGTTGAGTGTACTGTAATTTACTTTTATTAGCCTGAAATTTTGGGGGTCCCTCAAAAAAGCATGTTATCTGGCACTTTTTCAGTTTTTCTCTCTACTTTCTTTAATTAGATGCTAACCCTGAAGTGACAATGACAATGCTTCGCTGGATCTATACGGATGAGTTGGAGTTCAGAGAGGATGATGTGTTCCTGACTGAATTGATGAAACTAGCAAATCGGTTTCAGCTACAGCTCCTTAGGGAGAGGCAAGTCACAGCAGATATATTCAAGCACCTCAGATGGTGGTGGCTGAGCTTTAATTATGCCAAGCTCTGGGAAAACAGCTTCTTCTGCTAATGTAAATAACTTTTGCAAGGTGTTCTTTTAAAGGCAATGGTGGGGAGAGAATTTATCTCCCTTGCTTTGTGTTATCTTGTAAGCAAAATTTTGCTAAAGCTTTTCAGTATTCTCTTTTTTCCCACTGGTCTATTACCTGAGGTTACTTACTTGTGTAAACTGATAAATTGAGTATGAAATAGTATGTTCCAGTGTTTAAACTCTCAACTTTCCCTCCCATTCTGTTTCCTTTGACATTTTATTCTACTTTCTGATATATCTAATCAAATGAAGTCCTTGGTCATACTCTCTTTGTTGGAAACACATTAATGCCTAAATTAATACATGAGAGTATGATTCAAATAAGTTTCATAGCTCTAAGTGTTTTGGAGATGTCACTTCATTTAAGTTACTGCTTTTCAGGTTGCCAAGGAAATAGCACGGTGTGTTTTTTTATGTTGCATTTTCTCTGTTGCTTTCCCAAGTTGGCATTTTAGAACAACAGAAAACGTTCACCAAATGATGTTAGGTAAAATGTCCTGGAGCATCTGTTGGCAGTACAGCTTTTGGTAGTCAGCTTGGTTGACAGGGTGTCTTTTTAAGTCACTTAGTGATCTTTTGTATCCTCCTGAGAACATAAAGGAATGGATTTTTCCCCCAGGTGGGTGAAGGGATGGTTTCAGCCATCAAGCCACCTCTTGCTGTGTTGCCCTCAGAGAGCCAAGAGAGACTTTGCTACCTAGAGCTGCTTGCTGTTTTCTCCGTGGGGCTGATGGTTTTCCCCTGGGGTGGCTCACTGTACTTCACATGAATCAGTGGATAGGTTTCTCCTATCTCTAATTGACGTGGGCTTGAGTGTATTTTAACATATAAATCCAATGACTAAAAAAACTAAAAAACAATAACAAAAAAACAGGTCCAAGATCTGTAGGCACATATAGTATTAGGTTATTAGCAAAGCTAACTTCACAATTAACTCTTTCATTTGTTTATTTTTGTTTCGGTGCATTTCGGTGAGAGTGAAATAAGACTGCTTTTAATGAGTTGGTGATTTATGTCTTTTTTTCAGATTTCCTGAGCTTTCTCCAATTGATCTTGTCAAACTTGCTTATAAATTAAATTGCTTTGATAAAAATGCCCTGGGGTGGGTAGTTTAGATAATTGTAATCTGTGTAATGGATTCTTTAATTAAAGTGCTTGTTGTTTATTGACTGAGTAGGCTTCATAACTCTCAACATTACCAGATGCTCAGTTTTGTGTTGTTGGATGTGAGTATTAAGTTGTTATCTGTCATGGCTTTCTTAAGAGCTGGGATGAAAGAGACTCAGGAGTGGAGTCAAGTGTTGGCTTTTAAAAGGTCGCAGGGTGCCCACTGCTGTCTGCAGAAGAAATTGCACATTTGAGACAGTAAGTGAAAGGGCTCTGACAGACGCGTGCAGTTCAGTATGAAGCAGGTGTTGCTCATTTTTGTAATGTAGGGGTCTCGGGGTTTTGAAATGCTATCACCAATTTGATGAAAAGGAAATTTTTTTGGTAAGTATTATCACGAAAATACTCTTAAAAAAATAAAAAAGAATAATAATGTATACTGAAAAATGGCAGTTAAGAATATGTTTTTCCTGATTATAAAACTATAATACATGTTCAGTGTATGGTATTTGGAAAATATAGAATGATATAAAGAAAAAAATAAGTCATCTGTAATTCAAGCACTCTTTACTTTTTGTTGTTTTTCCTTTCAGTAATTTTCCATGTCTCTTACATACACTGAAGATTGATACGAAAACTAGATAGGAGTTTGTGGGACACTTAAATTTATGTATGCTTGATTTTGTACTTTAAAAATTAGGTTTGTTGTTTTTATGCATCTGTATCCTTTCTGTACTCTAAGATTAAAAACATACATTAATAACAGCAACAAAAAATTTCCCTTCTAGTCTGTCTTGCTACTTTTCAAAGAGAAGATATGAGCCAGAAATCTAAATTTTTAAATAAGATTATATATTCTTCAGTGGTGTAAATCGTGTCAGTTACTATTTAGAGGCTATCCAAATAGCAAATGGCACTCTGGGGATCCTAGAATTAGTGACAACGAAGTGTCTGCCAGTTTTAAGAAAGATCTATCCTCATAAAACCTGTTTGAGTCCCTTAGTGCAATGTCACTTAACAGGGTAGAGGAGAATGGGATTTCCAGATCCTCAGCATCTGTTGGTAAAAGTGCTTTATAAAGTGCTCTACAAGTGTGAGTCATTGTTCCCTGAGATCATGCTGTGTATTAGGCTGCTTGGTGTTAGGGTGTTAAGAAGGCAAGACCATGAGTATTTACCATTGTAAAAGTGGTCAGAAGAGGATTTTTTGTCCTAGAATGTTCTGATTTCATAGCTGAGTTCAGAGTGACTTTGTCAAACACTGCTGTGGTGTGGTGTGAGTTTGAAGAAACCAGTGGTTCAGAAAACTGGGGCTTAGAGATATAATGCTGTTATATGTAACTTACTGTTCTTATTTATTATTATAGTAACTCGTTTAGCTATTAGACCACCTGATTTAAAAAATGTCCTGGACAGATGCTTCTTTACACTATGTTAGCTATGTTAGTTAAAAAACAAAGCACAAAGCAGGTCTTTGTACAAAATAAGTGCCTGCATTTACTGCTAGATGAGGACCGCACTCCAAGATTGTATTCTTGCTCCTAGCTTAAGGTCTCATTTGTGAGATTTTGAAAGTTTGTTCTTCGTCCTTCCCAGCTCTTCCTTAGGATGTCATTCTTTCTTCCCCCATCACTCACTCCTGTGGACTCTTTGTCCGCTTCTGTTACCTAAAGCTCACCTGTTAAGCCTGGGAATTATCTGCTAGCCAGTTATTCTTATTTATAATAGGGCTGATATCCATTAATATCAGTTATTAAATTATGATTTCCTTTTACACTTTTTCTGTTTTTCCTTACTAAAGGAATTTCAGGCCTTAGAGAAGGGGACGGCTAGAAGGGTGACTTCAGATCTATGGGCATACCTATCATGTACGTCATGCTGTGCTAAGTATAACTAGTTTTCCTCCATCTCGAAAAACACGAGGGTTCCTCAGACCTCTGAAATAGAGCATCATCATCTTTATTTTCTAGAGATGGAGATGGGGCACAGAGAGCTCAAGTAGTTTGGTACCTAAAATTTAGTGGGTCTCAACTCAGGTCTGTCTCACCTCATGGTTCATTTTATTCTCTCCACTGCATTCTGCCTTTGTGATTAGAATGGAGTTTTTGTGGGGGCTGTGTGA
Source organism: Avahi laniger (assembly GCA_963575035.1). Classification (NCBI taxonomy): domain Eukaryota; kingdom Metazoa; phylum Chordata; class Mammalia; order Primates; family Indriidae; genus Avahi; species Avahi laniger. Next base: position 7,395 of record CAUYSK010008653.1, read on the forward strand.
CAGGGGAAGCAATGATGAGTTGTCTGGGAACACCTCTGACGCCACCCTAGGCCTCTGTGGCTGCCCTTGGGGTGAACCTGATATGCGGGGACATGTGGAGGCAAGAGAGATAAAGGACCATGCTGTGGCCTTCTTTCCCCCGTAGGTCTCTTTTGTGGAAGACTCACTAAGGTTTCCAGGAATTCTGGGGTAGAGGAAGCATGGGTCTTTCCAATGCTGTATCTTCTAGGCCAGGATATGGTGCCTGTTTTGTGTTACCAGAAGCCTGTATGTCTGCATGCGGCTCTCTCTTCCCTGATGTAGTTGATGATTCTGAAAGAGTCCTGTTGTTGTTACCTGGCTTTATGAGGAACATCCACTGTAGCCCGTTTTTCTGTTTTGGTATGATATGGTTTTGTTGTTATAGCAGAAATAGGATGTGTGTGTGTGTGTGTGTGTGTGTGTGTATAATAGTGGACTCTTAATTGTTTCTGTGCATTATAGATATTCTGGGTGGACTTTTAAAATACAGATTTATTGAGTTATAATTCACACACCATACAAATTCATCTTTTGGTAGGACTTTTAAGGAGGTATTAATTTTTGAGGCATAGAGCCTCGTATTTGAAACTATTTTTAAGCCACACTTTTTGCATAATAGAGTTGTGCTACTGGGAACTACAGAGGTGTCTTGTACAATTAAATATCAAAGAACTAAAGTTGATCCATTGTGATTCTACAATTACCTGTGTAGAATTCACCTGATCAGTGAATTTTATGTGATTACTGTTAAGGCAATTGTGGTATTATGGTTAGCAAATTTATTTGCAGGTTATTTTGATTCTGACCAGAACTGAGCAGTAAAATATCAGAATGAAATTCTGGTACTTTTAAAATACGGAAGCCCAGCTATATTTATTCATAACTACTTTGCTTAATCTTATGTCATAGTGTTATTGGACATAGCCAGCCAGTACACAGATTATTGCTTTGGTTTGTTCATTTATGAATATATTTGTCCTAATAACGCTGCTCATAATTCATATTCCCTTGTAGATGTGAGAAGGGTGTTATGTCTCTGGTGAATGTCAGGAACTGTATTCGCTTCTACCAGACTGCGGAGGAACTGAATGCCAGCACACTGATGAACTACTGTGCAGAAATCATTGCAAGTCACTGGGTGAGTGAGAGGTTGAGGGGTATGGACAAATCAGTCTCACTGGCAATCAGAAGACTTAGGCTTGGGAGGTGGTTCTGTGGAAAGTTACCTCTCTGGTATCTAGTTTTCTCTTGTTATAAAATGTAAGAGTAAGTAGTTGAATTGGATGATCTATGAGACTGTTTTCAGTTCTGAAAGTCTGTTAGTTCTGTGATTTCAGAGTGAAGGGGCAGAAGATACCTCAGGTCCAGAAACAGGTTTGGAAGGAGAGGCACCTGCCTTAGCCCTCCATCTGTGGGGGCTGCAGCTAAGTCACAGGAGTAGGATGCCTCTCTGGGGCCAGCAGGTCCTGTGGTACTCAGTAGCACCATTTCAGAGCTTTCCCTTGCTTTCTCTCCATCAGGTGAAGACCATTACTAAATTTGAATTTTCCTTTCTTAGGTTGTTTTCATCATACAGAACAGTTTTTACATTTCTTTGTTACATTGTTTTGCATTTTTGAAAAATCAGGGGTAATGCTGTTTTATAAATTAGTTTCTGCAAATTATTTGATATTCAACGACATTGTAAGAAGAGTCTTAAGAGTTTCAGAAAAGGTGGCTAAAAGAACTGGATTTTAAAGAATTCAAATAGGATTGGTAAGCTTTCTGCTAAAATAGGTAGAAATATAGAGATTCACAATAGTAGTGACCAAGTGTGACTCAGTGGAGTAAATTGTTTATGGAAGTTCCAATTAATTCTGTAATCGTAGGGTTAAGGGGAAGAGGATTTTATTCTCGTGTGGAGGGCTGCCTCATGACTCAGCTCTTGTTAGAGGTCAGCGTTGTTTGTGCTTTGCATCTCACTGAGAGGCGTAGTAGTGCTGTGGTAAAGAGTCCAGGCTTGGGAGGTAGACCTCTTGGTTCCAGATCTGGACTCAGCCATTTACTCCCTTTCTTAACTTGTGCAAGTTATTTAACCTCTTTATGCTTTACATTTCTCATTTGTAAAATGGGGATGATAATAGTACCTACCTCATAGGGTTTTTGTGAGGATTAAATAAGTTGGGAAATGTTAGGCCCTAAAAGTAGGGCCTGACACATTCTAAGGGCTTAATAAATGACAGTTGTTACCATTTTTTATCTGTTCTGCTTTTTATACATTCAGAGGGCTTAATAAATGACAGTTATTATTATTTTGTATTTTTTCTGCTTTTTACTATGTTATTAATTCTTAGGATGACTTACGAAAGGAGGACTTCAGTAGCATGAGTGCTCAGTTGTTATACAAAATGATCAAATCCAAGACGGAGTACCCATTACACAAAGCCATCAAAGTGGAAAGAGAAGATGTGGTCTTCCTTTATCTGATTGAAATGGATTCACAGGTACTATAGCTGCTTTTTCCATTTTTCGTATCTTTTCCCAAAAGTGTAGCACACTTGTTTTTCCTCTGTGACGCTCCTTACTTCCTTGTTAACCATCACTGGCCCAGCCTTTAATGTACGTATTTCTACTAATAGTTTGTTCAAGGCAATCTGGGGTTTTTCTGCCGTGCTTCTCAAAATTCTTCCAGCCTCAGCCTATTGCCCAATTTCAAAGCCCCTTACATGTTTTTAGGCAGTTGTTACAGTAGTACCTACCTTCCACGTGTCAAAATCTGTATTATTTGCTTTCTTTTACTGCTATAATAAAGTGCTACAAACTTAATGGCTTAAAACAACACAACTTTGTTACCTGACAGTTTTGTAGGTTGGAAGTCCCCTATAGGCCTCACTGGACTAAAAGTGTTAGCAGGCTGTGCTCCTTTCCAGAAGCTCTCGGGGAGAATCCATTTCTTGCTCATTTGGGTTTTTGGTAGGATTCCGTTTCTGGAAGTTACAGGATCGAGGTTCCTGTTTTCTTGCTGGCTGTCAGCTGAGGGCCGTTCCCAGCTTCCACATTCTAGAGGCCACATTCCCTAGCTCGTGGCCCCTGTGTTCATCTTCAGAGCCAGCAGTGGTGGGTCAGGTCCTTCTCGTGTCTCTCCTCTCTGACCTACTCTTCTCTCCTCTTTCACTTTTTAAGGACTCATGTGAGTAGACACATTGGGCCCTCCTGAATAATCCAGGATACTGTCCCCATCTCAAGGTTCTTAACCGTAATCACATCTTCAAAGTGCCCTTTGCCGTGTAAGGTGACATATTCACAGGTTCTGGGATTAGGACATGGACATTTTTGGGGGGACTATTACTCTGCCTACCATATTGCCTTAAAAGAAATTCAGTTGCTCTTGACAGATGGGAGTGAAATATGTTTTATCCTGGGTATCCAGTATGTGGGGAAACATTAAAGTGCTAGGAGGAATTAGATAGTTAAGCCACCGCCTTTCATGAAAACGTTTACTGTGAAGCTCTCTGAACGTCCGCTTTGGTCCTTGTGCTCTTCAGCACTCTGTCTACATTTCCCCCGTGGTCCTTACATTGTCTGCCATGTTGTTTACGTTTGTTCCGTGATCCCCATTAACTCTGCTCCCTGAAAGCATGTGCCCTGAGGGGGCCGGATAGAAGTTTATGAATGAAGTTGAATTAGTGGAATAAGCAGTCTCAATAGCCCTTAAATTTGACATTTGTATGAGATGATATTTAAGGATCAAGGTGGAAGACTTTAAAATAGGTTGTATTCTCTACTGACTGGGTGCTAATTTACAAACTTATCTGTGTAGCTCCCTGGAAAGCTGAATGAAGTGGATCATAATGGAGATCTTGCATTAGATCTAGCCCTTTCACGACGACTAGAGAGTATTGCCACCACGCTGGTTAGTCACAAAGCTGACGTGGACATGGTAGACAAGAATGGCTGGAGCTTGTTACATAAAGGAATCCAAAGAGGTAGGAAGAAGTGTATTTTAAATTTTTCTCTGCAGGCAATTTTATTTTTATCCAAGTAATTTTTGAAGACTCTCTGACTCTGTTCCAAGAATTCCCAAAGGCTTGAATCTATATTCACAGGCTACATGAGTTAGAATTTGTGAACACTGGGTCAGAGGAAGAACTAAAGAGCTATTGCCTATGCTTTGTTAATTTGACTGTTCATAGTGCCAACAGGGCCCCAGGAAGAAAGGCTAAAAAGATGACACTTTGTCAAGAAGTACCTTTCACTTTTAAGCAGTAAATACATTTGTTTGGACCAGGCGCAGTGGCTCACATCTGTAATCTAGCACTCTGGGAGGCTGAGGCGGGAGGATCACTTGAGGTCAGGAGTTTGAGACCAGCCTTAGCAAGAGTGAGAGATCCCATCTGTACTAAAAATAGAAAAAATTAGCCAGGCTTAGTGGCACACGCCTGTAGTCCCAGTTACTCGGGAGGCTGAGGCAGGAGGATAGCTTTAGCCCAGGAATTTGAGGTTGCTGTGAGCTAGGCTGATGCCATGGCACTCTAGCCTGGGTGACAGAGCGAGACTCTGTCTCAAAAAAACATCTATTGTTCAATAGATGACGCTCTAGGAATTGTGCTAGGAAGACTTTACTTTTGTATCCTAGCATGGATATGAGGAAAGTATCAAACCCACAAATGTTTAAAGTATTCTTGGATTTAGGTTTGCAGACTAGATTTCTATCATGGCAAAGTGATAAAGTTTCATTCTGTTCTAGGAAAACTTTCTGAAATTGTAGTTACATTCTGAGTACACTGTTAGTGGTGGAAAAAACATGGAAATGGTAGAATTGAGATCAAAACATTTAATGAATTAACTTTTCAAGGAGAAAAAACATACTAGTTTTTTGTTTTGTTTTTCCCATGACCTTATTAATTCGTAAGTCCCAAATGGCTCCTGGCTAACTCTGCTTTGCAATGATCACTTTTGATGGAGTGAGAGTCTGTAGAGGTAGAGTTCCAGTGTGAAATGAAAGCATTCAAAAATGTCAAAGCCTTAATTTATTAGAGGGATGGTTGACTTGATTGAAGTACTTTGCCATGGCCACTCTTGTTGTTTACATTACAAAGACAGAATATATTGGTTTTACCACTTCTTAATCATGTATATTTTCCCCTCTGATTATGCATTCTTATACTGTTATTGCCTATGCTACAATTTTGCCTTTGACAAGTTGCTCCTAGTTGGTAGAATGTGGTTACTTCAAGATGTTGTCCTGTTCCATCTGTGGCTTTGCCGTTTTGGGGCAGAGATTTTAATATAAATATCCTTCTAAGCCATGTGTTAGAGTGTTGAGCTTGCTGGCTGGTAGAGAGGAAAATTTTGCTCATCACTGGGTAGGAAATCCTTAGAGTATGTTAGTGTCAACAGCAGACGCATTTTTCCCAAGCACCATTCTGCACTGCACAAAGCCTTCGGGTGCGTGTTCAGTGGGGAAAATTCCACCACACAGGGAATTATTCTTTCCCACATTGTTTAGTGTCTGAGATGTTTATTTTGGAAACATACACTTGTTACCAAAAAAACAATCTGAGAATTTTGTTTCTTTCCTCTCAGGGACTTCAGTTCTTATGTTTGATGAAAAAACATCTTTGATGAGTTATTAAATATTTTGGTGATTGCTTAGTTACAAGAATTGCCAAGAATTGGTGATACATTTTTATGCTTATTTTCAGATGATTTAATCTTCCATTCAGTTTATCGATTGTCTGCAAGGATATGGAGTATAGTGTGGGTATAATAAACTTGGTTGTTGCTAACTTAGAGAGTGTTGCGTGATGTGGTGGACAGAGCTCTGGCTGTGGAGCTTGGATGTACCAAGGTTTGAATCCTGGCTCATCCATTTGTTCTGTGGCCTTGGACAAGTCACTTGACCACTCTGTTCCTTTTCCTTATCTATAAAGTGGGAACCATTTCTGCTTTACTGGTTTGTTGGAGGAATGTGAGACAGTGTGAGCAGTACATCTAGCACAGTGTACCAGTTGAGTGTTAGGGTCAACCCAGCGGTTCTTACCTTGCCCTTGCATTGGAGGGTCATAAGCAGACCCAATTCCTGTAGGAATTTTTTACACTTTTCTTCCTTCAACTTGGGCTGTCAGTGTGTTGATCTGCAGAAATGATTAAATTGAGTAATATATTTAACTGTTAACCTTATTTTAAGTTCATTAAAATATGTATGAAGGTCTTTAATATGCGAGATTTAGGTCTAGGTCTGGGCACACGTTAGAATGTGTAAACAGAAAAGTCAGTGATTATCCTGATAACCAAGTATACCAGTTAGTTTGTCTAATGAATGAAATACCCATTGTCTGTGGGGAGTCCACAGGAGACACACATATGGCCAGAGGGATGCCATCTCCTTTGATTAGCCTGATCTGGGCAAGAAGATGAATCCTTGCTTTTTAAAAAATCTAGTTCCTCCTATACTTTTTTACTTTAATAACCAACATCAGTCAATAGATCTTTTAAATAGGATGCTCCAGTTCAGTTATTTGTAGTAAATTTGGAAAAGATGCCACCAACTAGAGCAACATGAAATACAGTTTGTATTAATGGAATAATGAAGGTTACTGGCTATTCCGTGAATAGAACTTTTGTCAGGAAGCTGCATAGAAAGAAAAATTGTGTGTGAATGTTTTTTTTTTTTTTTTTTTTAGTGTTAACATTTTTGTTGGGAATGTTTTTATGTGGACAGATTATTATAATAATGCCTCATTTATCTGGTAAATGAAGTGATAAAGTGACTGAAACTTTTAAACACCAGTTTTTATTTTAACTGTTTTTGGTGGAAATCTTTCTAAAATGTATTGCACATTCTCTTATTGACAGAAAACTTATAAATGGTGCTTTTGGCATTTTCTGTTCCTTCCCTTTATTCTGCTCTTTTGATGTAAATTGTTGTCTTTTTTTAGTTTGTATACTCTCTGGGCTGACTTTCTTTTAATATGAAGATTTTCTTTTAATCAATTTTTAATTTCCAGTAACTTACAAATGGCTTTTTCTTGTGGGGTGTATTATATTTATATACATATATATATGTATAATTATAAGTAGAAACCCTTTATCTTTGGATCTCATTAATAAAGTAAATCTAATGTGAAATCTGTAATTTTTTAAAGAGGACTTAAGATATAAAATGTTCTTTTTATTATGCCTTGCACCTGAATCCAGCCATCCATAGGTTTTCTTGTAGCTGTACTCTCACTTCTGTGTGGAGTATTGACCAGTTTATCTTCTGTATGTATAGTGTAATATACTTTTTAAATTAACCTATCTTGTTTTAGTTTTACTATGTTTATTTCTTACTTTGGAGTATATGTCAAGCTTAACAGTAATGAAACTTCCCCCACTCCAACCAAGTATCTTGTATTTTAGACTTTTCATTAATGCTCTTTGTCCTAATGATTGTAAATTTTCTTTCCACTCCCAGAATGTAAGTGGCTTTTTTAAGATATTTTGTTCTATTGCTAATGTATTTTTTTAAATATATGTATTGTCTCCTAAATTGAATCTATGTGGGGTTTGTTCATGCTACACATTAGGGCCCTCTATGGATATGTATTATATAAATGGATAGCAAAGGCCGGACTCAGCCTTGCCCGCAGTGTGCATCTTACCTGTTGCTTTCACTGCTTTACTGACATCCTATTGTAAAGAAACCTATGCTTTGGCCCTTTGCACCTGATATTGGTAAAGATTGTACCCTTCTTCACCCCCCACCTCCCATCCCACTCCCTGCCCCAAAATGGGAGCAGAAGTATGAAAATATTGCAGGAGAGGGGGCTGGTTGGAGAAGTCTTAAGTTACCTGCCGTTATAATTGGTTCGAGTTAGAGCCAGCCTGTTTTGTATAAATCAGTGGTGGATACAGTGTGGGGGGGGGCGGGGAACAGAGATGAGCCAGTTGAACATCTGAGGGGCCAGTCAGTATCTGAGGCTGTCTAGCTGCCTCAGAGCACTCACATTCTCTAGCATTCTCTAGCAAGACGGTCCCTTGGAGGAAAGTATAGAGCAGATGGGAAGTGTTGAAAACCAGATGATTTTGAAATTCCATGTTCACTGAGAATCAAATGAAACCCATATATTCAAATGAAAACAAGTGTAGGAATACAGATAACAGATTGAGAGAGCTTTTTGCCACTCCTGAAACCCCATTTTAAGATGTTCAGACTGTGGACTGTAGTTGAAGAAGATGAAATGATATCGTAAGATATAAAAGAAAACTTCTTATAAATGACTTTGTGAGAGAGAAAATCATCGTCTAGAAGTTGTGATTCAGTCGGGTACCGTGGCTCCTGCCTATAATCCCAACGCTTTGGGAGACCAAGGTGGGAAGGATGGCTGAGTCCAGGAGTTAGAGACCAGCCTGGGCAACATAGTGAGGTCCCATCTCTATAGAAATGATTAAAAAAACTAGCTAGGCATGGTGGTACACCTCTTTAGTACCAGCTGCTCGTGAGAATGCTTTAGCCCAGAAATTGAAGGCTGCAGTAAACTATGATCAAGCCATTGCACTCTGGCCTGAGGGACAGAATGAGTGAGACTCCATCTCTTATATAAAAAAGAGGAAGAAGGTGTGATTCAAAGGTATCTGCATCCACAATTCAAACAGAATTAGAAGTAGATCAAAGTGTCCTGATTCAAAGACAAAAGCAGATCAACTATGGAAAGAACACTATTGCCTATAATCAATATATTAATATTAAAGAAGTTCCAAGTCACCTTCAACAACCTGACATTCATCCTAAGACCACCAACACATTTAAGAAGTACAGTCAGTGATCACGAGACCAGCAAATCAAACTCTGGGAGGTTGTTCTGTATCTTGAGGATCCTCCAGCTGAAGAAGGATGTCATTTGCAAGAAATTCATCCTGTAGACCTCGGTGAAGTGGAAACCAAATCTGCAGAAAGTACCTCTCAATCTCAGATGAGTTCTTGGGATAACTTAGACATGACACCCATCAGAGTTACACATGTGGACTGTTAAGTTGAGGATGAGTTTGATTTGGAAGCTGTTAACCCTTGAAAGACTTTCTGGGTATGAGCTAATCGGTGCCACCTGGAGGCCACTGAGAGAAACAGGTGCTCCCACCAGCTGAGTGGAGTACCTGAAACGTCTGCAGTGGTCCCCAACCTTTTTGGCTCAAGGGACTGGTTTCATGGAAGACAGTTTTTCCACGGGTTTGGGGTAGGGGGTGGTTTTGGGATGATTCAAGTGCATTACATTTATTGTGCAGTCAAACCTCTCTGCTAATGTATTTGCACCCACTCCCCAGCACTAGCATCACCACCTCAGCTCCACCGCAGATCATCAGTCATTAGATTCTCATAAGGAGCGTGCAGCCTAGATCCTTCATATGCGCAGTTTACATAGGGTTTGTGGTCCTGTGAGTATCTAATGCCACTGCTGTTCTGATAGGAGACAGAGCTCAGGTGGTGATGTGAGCTTTTTTACAAGTATTTTTAACATTAAATGGCCTCTTGTCAGATTTCTTAGTTCTAAATTTAAACATGTGTTTGTGGAACCAATCTAGAGTTAGCTTCTCTTTACTGGTATATGAAAAAGTATTTTCACAAATGTATACCTTTAATATCTTAAACTTAATTCTTGGTCTTTGTCAACATGTCAACATAATTTTTTTTTCCTCATGCAGAGCATGAATAGTCAAAGATGGTAAACTGAGCTATTAAAAGTAATGAATTTTATATAAGTTATTCAGTCTTAGTTTGTTATTTGTAAATAGTCCTAGATAGACTCTTCTACCTGTAATATTGTAAGAGTTAAGGCAATGGAAGACATTTAGAAAAATATTTTGCGTTTATAACTGGTTTTTCTGCCATGTAAAATTTTGGTAAATAGTAATGTGTACAGATTCTCTGTTCAAATATTTATCTGTAAACTTCTTGTTAAGATGTTATATTTATACGTGATGAGATTATAAAACTAAAAAAAAAAGTAACTTTATAATAAATAAATCAGAGATAGGCTTACTCTGAACAGGAAACTGTATGCAAATGCAGCAGATTAGGGGTAAGTGTTGCTTAGGTACAGGCTGTGGGGGAGAGAGATAAATTGTCTTGGGGAGGAATCCTGGAAGGCCTTTGAAGGGTAGAAGCCTAGTATTCTTAAACTGGAAAGAGATACTGAGGTGCAGGGGTAGGACAGATGATAACAGGCAATCAAAAATCGAACAAAGCATTTTGAATTAGACCATGGAACTCTATGATCTGGATGATGCGTTTCCACTTACAGATGTCCCAAGAGGTTCCTTTTTTTTTTTTTTTTTTTTTGAGGCAGAATCTGACTCGCTTGCCTGGGGTGAGTGCCGTGGCATCATCCTAGCTCACAGCAACCTCAAACTCCTGGGCTCAAGCAATCCTGCTGCCTCAGCCTCCCGAGTAGCTGGGACTACAGGCATGTGCCACCACGCCCGGCTAATTTTTTCTATATATATTTTTAGCTGTCCAATTAATTTCTTTCTATTTTTTGGTAGAAACGGTCTCGCTCTTGCTCAGGCTGGTCTTGAACTCCTGAGCTCAGAACAATCTACCCGCCTCGGCCTCCCAGAGTGCTAGGATTATAGGCGTGAGCCACCGCGCCCGGCCCCAAGAGGTGCCTTTAGCCACATCCAGTTGTCTCTCTTTGTCTGCATTTATTGAGGAAGCACTAGCCAGAATAGCTTGCCCTGTGTGTTGTCATATGTTACTCTTTCTTCTGTTATTTCTTTTCAAGGAGATCTCTTTGCTGCCACTTTTCTCATTAAGAATGGGGCCTTGGTCAATGCTGCTACATTGGGTGCCCAGGAGACACCATTGCACCTTGTGGCGTTGTACAGTTCAAAGAAACATTCAGCAGATGTGATGTCTGAGATGGCGCAGATTGCAGAGGCCCTCTTGCAGGCTGGTGCGAACCCCAACATGCAGGACAGCAAGGGCAGGTAAGCTGAGAAACAGATAGACGAAGGCACACCCTTAGAACTATTCCCAGAAGGTTATTTTATGGCAGCACATAATTAATATACAGAGACTTAATATTCTTTACTTTGGCATTATTCAGTTTAATTTTTGTTGAAGTCATAAATGTTGATTTATAGTAATAGTGTCACTACTAAGGCCAGAAGTGTTTGGGGAAAACATTTCCTTCCTGGGTAGCTGAAGTCTTTGAATTTCTAAGCAATTTCTATGCTCTTCATATTGGAAGGAACGAGAATGGTCATCTAAACCAGCTTCTCCAAGAGAACCTTCTTCCAGCATTTCTTAGAGTTACTTGGATAGTTTGAAGAAGAGGAGCACACTAACTCCATGCAATCTGTTTTATTAATATTTCTGTGGGGTCTAATTGTTAAAAAATTCTCCATATTAAACCCAATTTTATCTTCTTTTATGTATTTGTTTTTTATTGATACATAATAAATGTATGTATTTTCAGAGTCAGTTACACCTTTTTGTAAATACTTCCACTTTAGATAGCTCTTTATTTGCACAGCTTGCTATCTTTTTTGTGTGTGTGTGTGAGATAAGGTCTCACTCTGTCACCTAGGCTAGAGTGCAGTGACATAATTGTAGCTCACTTTAGCTTTGAGCTCCCGGGCTAAAGCAATCCTTCTGCCTCAGCTTCCCAAGTAGCTAGGACTGCAGGTGTGCCCCACCCAAACCCTACCATGCCCAGCTAATTATTTTATTTTTTGTAGAGACAGTGTCTTGCTATATTGCCCAGGTCTCAAACTCCTGGCCTCAAATGACCCTCCCACCTCAGCCTTCCAAAGTGCTGGTATTACAGGTGTGAGCCTTGGTGCCTGGCTTTGCTATCTTCTTTCATAGCACAGCCCTTCAAATTTGTCAGTATTTATTGTGTTCCTTTGGCCCCTTCTCAGAAATATTTAGTTGAAGACTCCTTATGGTTTAGAATCTAAGAAAAGGCTGCTTGTCTTTGGGACAGCGGCATGGGAGGCCCTGAAGGACAGTTAAGCCACCTGAATCACCAACCACAGTTGGAACCCACTTGTCACCATAGCAGCTCAATATTTGATGTCTTTGAAAACCCCTTTCAAAAATAAAAGATTTCTGGGAAATTTGGTTGTCAGAATAGGAAAATGGATTTGCGTGATGGGTAAAGTACTTAAATAAGATGTATCTTTGTGAACTCTGAATATCATGTGATAATTACCTTATCTCCCCAAATATTAATAACTGCATTCTTTTCCCCCTTGTTGATTCTCTGACTTTTTTTTCCTCCAGCCTCGGTAGACTTGTAGTCTGTCTGTCTGAGATAGATGCTGGCCTCAGTGTCCCTGTGCTCTGCAGAGGCAGTCTCCTTTAGGGCACTTGGGTGCTAGGTAAAAGCAGTAAGGAGAGTTGAATGCCACTTTTATCAGTTCTTACCTGTTGCTACTCTGAGTGTAAGTATAACAGAACATCATGGAGATGAAGAAAGTTTCTTTCCAGAATTGGTGGAGGATAGGTAAGGGATAATATGCATACCTATGGTAGAAACTGCTGTTTTCAAAAAAATTAGTATATATAAATTCAGTAAGGGGTCATTATTGAATTGAAGAGTAGTTTAGATCTCTTCCTTGTATTGATTCTTGTTGTTTTTGGTCACTGAATAAATGGTAACATATAGGCACATCCATTTTCATGTTTTGATACTTGGTCATGGTTGTGGAAAACTGTTCATTACAGAAATGTGGAGTTTGCCTGGCATGGTGGTTCATGCCTATAATCCCAGCACTTTGGGAGGCTGAGGCAGGAGGATTGCTTGAGGCCACGAAGGAGTTCAAGAGTAGCCTGGGCAACATAGCAAGAGCCCATTTCTACAAAAAACAAAAATATCAGCTGGGCGTAGTGGCGTGTCTTGTGGTCCCAGCTTCTCAGGAGGCTGAGGCAGGAGGATCACTTGAGCCCAGGAGTTTGAGGTTGCAGTGAGGTGTAATGACTCCACTGCACTTTAGCCTGGGCCCTGTCTTAAAAAAATAAAAGCAAAAAGAGAGAAATGTGGGATTTCTTATAGATAGTGATTCTGCCTAGGATTCTATTTAATGGTTGCCTCCTGCTGCGAGTAGTGCCGAATTGGGCCTGTCCTGAATTGACACCTCTTTTTATCCTGCAGGACTCCTTTACACTTGTCTATCACGGCCAGGAATGAATACGTTTTCAGTCAGCTGCTGCAGTGTAAACAGTACGTAGAAAGACATGGAGACATGAATACGCAACTGTGAGGGTGGGACTCTTTTAAAATGTCTTTTAATGTTACAAATTTTATAAAGTAAAAGGGAAATAAAAATTTGTCATTCAAAAAGTATAAAGAAAAAGAACGAAGCTGCTGGCAGTACAGAGTGTCTGAAGAAGGTTGTATTTGCTGTTCATAATTACCTCCTTATTTCAGATTAGACTTAGAACTAAAAGACCATGAGGGCAGCACAGCTCTGTGGCTTGCAGTGCAGTACATCACTGTGTCTTCTGACCAGTCTGTGAACCCCTTCGAAGACCTCCCTGTGGTAAACGGGACTTCATTCGATGAAAACAGCTTTGCAGCTAGACTCATTCAGCGTGGCAGCAACACCGATGCACCTGACACGGTGACAGGTATATGTAGCATGATAAATCCCCACGAGATGATGCTGAGTCTGCAGGCGCCATGAAATATTGTGTAATCGTATCTACCCAACGTTTAGAAACTGAATAGCATACTATATTCTAAGAATTGTTTCATACTTAATTTTTTTTTTTTTTTTTTTTTTGGAGACACAGTCTCACTCTCTTGCCCGGGCTAGAGTGCCGTGGTGTCAGCCTAGCTCACAGCAACCTCAAACTCCTGGGCTCAAGTGATCCTCCTGCCTCAGCCTCCCAAGTAGCTGGGACTACAGGCATGCGCCACCATGCCCGGCTAATTTTTTCTGTATATTTTTAGTTGTCCAATTGATTTCTTTCTAATTTTAGTAGAGATGGGGTCTCACTCTTGCTCAGGCTGGTTTTGAACTCCTGAGCTCAAACAATCCGCCCACCTCGGCCTCCCAGAGAGCTAGGATTATAGACGTGAGCCACCGCGCCCGGCCCATACTTAATTTTAAATACAGTAATAACCTGGGTTGTAATTATTTTAAATCCTGTACTTCAAAAAAAATTTAGCCAGACATCAAGTTAAGTCCTTTAAGCTGAAACACTTACGTTTATTTGATTCAGTGATTATCAGATTTTTTGGACCCAGAATTCCTTTTACCCTCTTAAAAATTATATCCCAAAGAGCTTTTGTTTGGGTGGGTTATATTTTTGATATTTACCATTATTAGAAATTAAAACGGAGAAATTATTAAAAGATGTATTAATTTAATAGTAATAAACTATTATATGTTAATATATAACATTTTTTATGAAAAATAACTTTCAAAACAAAATTTATTTAGAAGAGTAGCTGGTTTCTATTTTCACCTCTGTATTCAATATTTTGAGATATGTTGTTTTGGTTAAAGTATATAAAGAAAGTATACCACAGTTATGTGGTTGGCAAAGGGAACTAAATTTTAATAGCCTTTTCAGATAACTATGGATATATTTTAGTTGATACTACAGCAAGTTAAATTCATCAAGTGATAGTTTCTTTAAGGTTAGTTGTAATGTGGAATCTGAAATAGTATCAATAAACTTCAGTACTTTGTTATATTAAAATCTGTGGTCCATTTGTGCTTCAAATGGATCTTTTCTCTATGCATGATTTTGTAACATAATGACTTAATCATTTGGAAACTATTGGTTTACTGAGTTATTCAGATTTTCACCTGAAAGCTCAAATTTTATCACTTGGTACAAATTTTGTCAATTGTTTTTCTTAAAAAGACAGGCTTGCTTTGTTCATTTTCAAAAAGTGTCTACCAGAGTTAAGATGTATTGAGTCATACAGCATGGTGCTTATGAGCAGGGATGTGGAACACTCTGCCTGGGTTGAAGTCCTTGCTGTGCCTCTGCTATTTATGTACGTTTAGACTGGTTACTTGGCCCGTCTGTTCCTAGTTTCCCTATCTGTTAAATGAGAATATATCAGTTCCTGGAACTGCAAAAAAAAAAAAAAAAAAAAGTGTCTACCAAATACATTTGAATAACAATAGTACGTTAATCATTCTTTCAAGTAAAAATGCTGTTCCATGAGAAAAGCTGCTTAGTTCAGCTCATAGCTTAAACAGTGGCACAAGTGGTTTTCCTCTAGTCAACATCATACCTAGGTATGTAGCAGAAGTAGCTTTATGCATACTTCTCATCTTGTCATGCAGAATTTTTTTTTTTTTGGGAGACAGAGTCTCACTCTTTTGCCCGGGCTAGAGTGAGTGCTGTGGCGTCAGCCTAGCTCACAGCAACCTCAAACTCCTGGGCTCAAGCGATCCTCCTGCCTTAGCCTCCCGAGTAGCTGGGACTACAGGCATGTGCCACCATGCCCGGCTAATTTTTTCTACATATTTTTAGTTGTCCAATGAATTTCTTTCTATTTTTAGTAGAGACGGGGTCTCGCTCTTGCTCAGGCTGGTTTTGAACTCCTGAGCTCAAACCAGCTCTTGCTCAGGCTGGTCTTGAACTCCTGACCTTGAGCGATCCTCCCGCTTCGGCCTCCCAGAGT
>CAUYSK010008654.1:0-21586 GCA_963575035.1 Avahi laniger
TAGGATGATCTGTTCAATAGGATTGGGAAAATAAAGAGAGAAAGATTTTTTTCTTGCTGATTTCTTTGAGTTCTTCATAGATTCTGGTTACCAGCCCTTTATTGGAAGTGTAGCATGCAAATATTTCCTCCCATTCTGTAGATTGTCTATTCACTATATTGGTTATTTCCTTGGCTGTGCAGAAGCTTTTTAATTTAATGGAGTCTCATTTGTTAATGTTTTTGTTGTTGTGATTGCCTTTGGGGTCTTCCTCATAAATTCTTTTCCTAGGCCGATATCTAGAAGAGTTTTCCCAACATTTTCTTCTAGAATTCTTATAGTTTCATGTTTTAGGTTTAAATCTGCTATCCATTGTGAATTAATTTTTGTGAGAGGTGAAAGTTGTGGATCCTGTTTCAGTTTTCTACATGTGGCTATCCAATTTCCCCAGCACCATTTATTGAATAAGGATTCTTTTCCTCAGTATATGTTTTTGTCTCCTTTGTCAAAGATCAGCTGGTAATATGAGGATTATTTTATATCTGGGTTCTCTATATCTCCATTTTTGTGCCAGCACCATGACGTTTCGGTTACTATGGCCTTGTAGTATATAGCCTTAAGTTTGATAAAGTGATGCCTTCCAATTTGCTCTTATTGCTTAAGGTTGCTTTGGCTATTTGGGTCTTTTCTGGTTCCATACAAAGCATAGAACAACCCCATAAAAAAGTGGCCAAAAGACAACATGAATAGAAGCTTCTCAAAAGAAGATAAAGGCCAATAAATATATGAAAAAATGTTCAGTGTCTCTAAGCATCAGGGAAATGCAAATCAAAACCACAATGAGATATCACCTAACTCCGGTAAGAATGGCTTTTATCAAAAAGACCCAAAACAACAGATGCTGGCATGCATACAGAGAGAAAGGAACACTTACACACTGTTGGTAGGATTGCAAATTAGTACAACCTCTACAGAAAGTAGTATGGAGATACTGCAAAGTGCTAAAACTAGACCTACCATTTGATCCAGCAATCCCGCTACTGGCTGTTTTTACCCAAAGGAAAAAAGTCATTTTATCAAAAAGACATTTGCACTTGAATATTTATTGCAGCTCAATTCACAATTGCCTCTTTGGTTTTTGGACTCCCATCCTCAACAGTTCCCTGGCTTTTGCCGTGGAAATGAGCCTATTCTAGCCTCTTATGGCCTATGGGCCTTTAATGCAACATGTTAACATCACTAGCATAGTTAATAAAGCACTTTCATTTGGTACCCCCTGACATACCTATGATGTTGGAAGAGACGATATCATCTGCACTTTTTCTATTAGGATATGTTTTTATGTTTGCAAAATGTCACCAACAATGAGTTGACTGGAACATGAACCAAAGTGATGAAAGTAGGAATGGAAAGTAAGTGTTGGTTCTACAAAGGACAAATCAGAACTTTATCCTAGATTCAATATGGATCATAGAAAGAAGATGGAATGAAAGATCGCTTTTAACCATTCTGAGTGCCAAAAGCATGAGATGATTCAAAAAAACATGGAACATGCATGAGTTCAATCATAAACACATTGAGTTTGCAATGATTATAAAGACTTTTAGTGGAAATACTCAGCAGAAAGTTGGAAATGTGGGTGAGAACCTAAGAGGGACTACCATTATAAGGAGAGAAAGGTAAGCTATGAGAATGAATAATGTCTCTGAGAAAGACTGTAGAGAGAGAAAAACAAAAGGCTGAGGATTGAGCCTTGAAATTAATGAATAGCAGTCAAGCAGTTAACTAAAAGCCAGGTAGGAATATGTGTCAATGTAAACAAAAAAGGGCCAGTTGAAAAGGGCCAAAGATGGGGCAAAGACAATATATGTAACCTGAACATTTGTACCCCCACAATATTCTGAAACAAAAATATATATACATAAAAAAATAAATAACAAAAAAAGGGCCGAAGAGCTTTCCTTTGCTGCAGACATTAAATTAATTTTTGTTTTAATGCAAGGAGTTTTTATTTGTTTTGCTTTCTATTTTTGTTTTTGTGTGTTTGCTCTGCTAACTGATGCTCAGTAACATCACTATCTGCCTTGTCCTGCTTTATCTACTTGAGTAAGGAAGAAAATATTTTCTGCTATTTGTGGGGTAGGAATGCCAGAAGACCAAAATTTTAGACTATCATCACAATATTATATCCTGTAATAATAATTTTCCAATTTTATCCTTTCAAAAAAGAGAGCATCCCTGCTTTCAGCAGTTGTATTGCTACTAGATATCTTCTGATTAATTTGATTCTACGAATAATTGTTCTTTCCAAGACAATCCAATATTAATAGATTCTTTATATATTCGGGAATTACTCAGAGTACACACAAATAAGGTTTGTGTATCAAGTATTTTGTTTTTCAGTTATAAATTAATATACTGTATATTCATTTAGAAAAATTAGGATAATACTATATAAAAAATACATAAGGAAGACTATAGGAATGACACAAAATCCAACTAACAGGACATTACAGTAAGCACATTTCCTATTGTCTTTTTTTTACAACATTGAGATAATATTCTATATAAAAAAATCACATTTGCTTTTTCCTTTAATAAAATAAAATATTATTTGGAGTATTACAGATTCTTCATAAGCATAATATTTAAAACATGTAAAATATTCTATCATTATGCATATACAATTTTTATTTAGTTATTAACCAATTTATACCATTTGGATTACCACCTAATTTTTCTTCAGTACAAAAAAATCTTAAAAAATTTGTAGTTTCTAACTTTTAAAATAATACGTTTTTATTCATTCTCACATGAAACAGATTTAATAGAATATCAATTTCAGTTAAATGCAAAAAGGTGATGTTTCATTGCACGTGAAATTCCCTCAGTGCACAAAAATGATCCAAAGTCTTTTTTCTAAGTAATGAATACAAACCTGGAGTTAATCCTTTCCTTTAGTGTATTAACTTCAAGTCTCATAACTATATTTCTTTTCCCTGAAAAATTATCCTACTTACTTTCAATCATTTTCTACCACAAAGTCCACTGAGTTTTGGTTATTTACAGGTATCCTGTGCCACGATGAGAAGAACATGTATCTTTACTATGTTCAAATATCTAGATCAATGAGCCTGTCACTCTAAGGTATTATCTTAAGGCTTTTCTGAAGTTGTCTCCTAGGACTTGATTCTAATGAAATGTGCACACGGGGCTGGGGTATATGGGATACTAGGCAGAGAGTAATTATTGTAGGTTAAAAATTTTAGACCAAAAATTTCTAATTTTTTCAACAAGGCAATTTTTAAAATGTAATCTAAGCATAAAATGATTTCAGAATAAAGCTATAGAATGTTTTTTCTACAAACCACTTCTCTTTTATCTTTCTTTACCTCCAAAGTTATGGTGCAGATCTACAGTTTGGTCCTTTGGTGGAATCACTGGGCATGAGACAGAGGAGAAATATACTACAAAGTCCTCATTTTATAAGTAAGGTAACTGAGTCTACAAATTTTAAAGGAAACTGTCACATGTCATGCAGCTAGCTAATCCATGAATTATTTGTAGCTAGTATATTTTCCAAAATACTATGTTACATCACAAAGATGAATAATTAAAAGGTAGCCGACAATGTATTTTCCCTGGGAAGGTAAATCATTCAGTGGGAAAAACTGAGATGACTTTAGGCTTTAATGTCAAAATTGTTTTGAAACTACAAATGCAAAGACATGAACAAGACAGAGCAAGGACAAGAATGTTAAGCCCTAACTCATGATTCATCCACCCCATTCAGCCATGGTAATCTTCCCTTCAGTGAGGGATGGAAGGAGGGACCTTGGATCCTATCCTACCAAATGAACTCAGTTGAAACCATTGCAATTATTATGAATATTTTAATAACCTTATCATCCCCAGCAATCTTCTTGTGCTGAAAATGTATAAGGTTTATGGGCTGAGGCCTCTTAGCCAGGCCATAAAAAACTTGTACATCTTCTTCCTAGGATAAAACTTACAGTATGTTTTCAGAACCAATGGGATCCCTTAAATGATTCTTTCCAAAACTAAGATCTTCTCCTACGTGACTTTTTCTCCATCATTATTTCCATAAATAGCTAGGACTTTAAAATGGCAATTTGTCTCACTAAAAAAATAAATAAAAGCAAAAGAAAGGGAAAATATTAGGCTCTGTTTTTTTGAGCACCCAACTACACAAGTCAATAAATATTTAAAAGCAAGATCTCTCTGTGTCTCCCTGTGTGTTTAAGTACCAAGTATCATGTTTTGCACAAACTAGTTTACTGTAAAATATCCATGGAAAAGAGGAAAAGAGGAAGGAGAGAAGGAAGAAGAAAGTGTTTGAGCTATAGGCAAAGAGGGGGAAAAAGAACTAACATAACTGATAGCTTATCATGTGTTGTACATTTGATTTATAGTCTTATTTTATTCTAACAAATAAAACAGGAATTTTATCTACACTTAGCTGATGAGAGAAGTGAAGCTCAAAGTTCATACATAGTTAAGGAGCCACAAAGAGAGAGATTCAAAACACCACCCTTACGGTTTTCCATGTCTTCACGACTATGTTTTCCTTGGATTACTGTAACTGCTCCCTAAGAGGTTTCCTTGTTTCCCCTCTCGCTCCCCTCAATATAGTCACTACTCAACAACCAGAGGCTTTTAAAAATATAAACCAGACAGTGTCACTGCCCTCTGCTTGAGTCATTCTGGTGACTTTCCTTTGCATTTAGAATAAAATGTCAATATTAACATGTTCCCAGGTCTACAAAACCCTACCTGGCCTATGTCTCCAACCTCACACCCTATCATGCTCACTCTCACTTAACACCCTCCAGCCATACGACCTTCCTCTGTACCAAGAATACAAAGCCTAAACCCAGCTTTGGCCTTTCCACTTGCTATGCACCCTGCTGGCAATGCTCTTTCCCCTAGATCGGGGGACAGAATATCATGGCTGCAGACCAAATCTGACTCCCCCACCCCACTTGTTTTTGTAAATAAAATTTATTGAGACACAGTCATCACCATTCGTGTATTGTCTGTGGCCTTGCCTAGATTATGGCCTGGCTACCTCTATCTTGTCACTCATATGAGGTTTCCATCTCAATTACTACTTTCAAACAGAAATCTTCTCTGCTCACCCAGTCTAAAGTACCTCCTGGCCACAAATCCTATCATCCTGTATTACTGTCCTTATAAGACTTATTTTACTCATTTATTAATTTATTTATTATCTAACTGCACTCTCCAGGTGTTCCGTGAGAATAGTAACATTCTAATACATTTGTCAGCTACTAACATAGAATAATCTCTTGATAAATAATGTTGATAAATGAATACATCATGATGGAACACTTGGTTTTTATCAGCCCAAAACTCAAGATTTTCCAGCATAATATGACCCTTTCTAACAAAAAAGAATGTCTGGCCATAGGCAAAAACAATGTGTAATTAAGCAATGCTTGCCCAGTTCTGAAGATCTATTTCATATTCAGTAGAGAGAGGTACGACACTACCCTCAGGAAAACCATAAAGTCTACGCAATGAACAGTGCACATTTGTAGAGTGCTCTCCAACTTAATGGACAGTACTGTATCACAGACCAATCTGTAACAACCAGCTAAAAGCATCTAGAAGGTTTCCATGGGGGGAGGAATTTGTTCCGGTTTAGTCCTAGAACACACTTCAAAATAAGCAGTTTGTCTTTTGAGCACAGCAACTTTTTTCTCCTCACAGCATCTCGTTCTTCCACTGATGCAACCACTGTCCTGCTGACTAATCCTGGTATACCCAAGACACCCTGTTCAAGGCAGCCGTGGTATGAATGTTGGCTTCCCGTAAAATTCATATGTTGGAACCTAATACCCAACATGATAGTATTAAGAGATGGGGCCTTTGAGAAGTGATTAAGTCATGAGGGCTCCACCCTCATGAATGGGATTAGTGCCCTTCTGAAAGAGGCCTGAGTGAGCTCCCTTGCCCCTTCTGCCAAGTAAGGACACAGAAGGTGCCATCTATGAGGAAGAGGCCCTCATCAGACACCAAATCTGCTGGCTCCTTGACCTTGGACTTCTCAGCCTCCAGAACTATAGCAATAAATTTCTATTGCTTATAAATTACCCCCGTCTAAGGTATTTTGTTATATGGGCTAAGACAAAAGCCCATAAGCAAGACAGATAGCCACGCTCCTACAGTCTTTTCCTGTTAAAGTTTAGTCATCTTGAGGCTTGGTCCTTTAAATACCTTCATCTGCACTGAAAGTTGGTGGTAATACACTGACCATTCAAAGAAAGAGGGAGTAATAAGTAAGTTCGTGTGTCACCCCCTCCCTGAGAGAGCTTTTCCCAGACAGCCAATTGCCTTCATTTAGATGCTCATTAAGAAAGAAGATGTTTCGGCCGAGTGCGATGGCTCATGCCTGTAATCCTAGCACTCTGGGAGGCCGAGGCAGGCGGATAGTTTGAGCTCAGGAGTTCGAGACCAGCCTGAGCAAGAGTGAAACCCTGTCTCTACTAGAAAAAAAATAGAAAGAAATTGGCCAAACAACTAAAAACAGAAAAAATTAGCCAGGCATGGTGGCGCGTGTCTGCAGTCCCAGCTACCTGGGAGGCTGAGGCAGGAGGATCACTTGAGCCCAGGTGTTTGAGGTTGCTGTGAGCTAGGATGATGCCACGGCACTCTAGCCCAGACAAGAGAGTGAGATTCTGTCTCAAAAAAAAAAAAAAAAAGAAAGAAGGTGTTTCAAACCCTTTGGTAAGCCAAGTTATTAACATTACCTCCTGGATGTCTCTGAATGTGTAATGTACTATCAATCAATTCTTGCTTGGGGTCAGAATGGCTCTAATTAGTTGGAACATCTGCAATCAATTTACCAAACTGTAAAGTGAGTATATAGGATTAGATGATCTCTTAAGTCCCTTCAACTCAATGAGCCCATGCTTTCATGGAGACCTTTGGAGACTTCAGGGCAATGTGGAAGTATATGGAGTATGAAGATTGAGGTCGCATTGACAGGAATTAGAGTGTTGTGTGGTTTGGGAAAATTTTCTTAATCTTTTTGAGCCTCAGTTCCTAGGCATAATATGGAAATAATAATGTCCACCTCTTCCGTAGTTAAGATAATTATAATACACTAATATAAAGCACTTAGAGCTGTGCATTGCTAATAAATGGAACCTATTTTCATTATTATTTTTCTAGTACACTTTATTTTCAATATATTTATGGTAGTATGATATTGAATATTGCATTGGTTATATTTTTTATGAAACTATTACCTTAGGAAATGGGATATACTAAAGATAAATTTCAGAGAACTGGAAGAGCAGGAAAGAGTTGATAACATGCATCAGAATTCAAGGCATTAATTAACACAGCTCCACAAATGGACTATGATCTGTTTTTGACCTTAAATCAAGAAACTTATTCTCAAAGGGAGACCAATTAAGGATCGCTGGGGAGTATAAGTGAGAAAAACATGAGTTGGCCTTTGTCTTTAAATTGATGAACGCTATTAGTAATGTAAGACAAGATAAAACCTGCCTTATCACAACTAAAGTTTAGAAAGGAAGGTGCAAGCCACAGGTAGACTATATCAGCACAAATGTGGTTCAGAATGACTATCTTATGCTAAGGAGACTTGGGACTTATAAATCTCCTTATTATATTTACCAAATTTCTTAGCATTGGAAATCTTTACTTTCTGAACTTATCCAATTTATTCTGTGTAATGAAATGAAGAAAATCATATTTCCCAAAATTCTTCTTAGGGAGACTATGTATTTATTCAAAAGAAATTACTTTCTTTGGAGTATGAGACCCTAAGGAAATGCTCAAGGAACACAATACAGCAATTAAATTGTTCTGCCTAATAAAAGGATGAAAAATTTTAACAAAAAAGAATAGAATCATAGAGAGAGAGAAAGGGGCCAGCGAGGCAGGAAGATAGTGGGGACTGGAAGGAAGTAGTAAGAGAGAGAGAGAAGCCCTATTGATTGACTGGCAGAGAAGTGATTTAGAAAAAGATTAGAAATGTCTAATGGGAGAGGTGTTAGGTTGTTCGCTTTGAGTGCACAATGTAAACCCCTTCCTCTGTTTTCTCTAAGAGTTCTTCAAGAATACCATTTTCGTTGCTCACTTGCGCTTTTATAGATTATTTTGGAGACTTGAAGAGATGCTATGTTCTATGTTCAGGTTAGGAAGAGAGAGAACAGAATATTCCTGGGATTCATAACTTAGAGAACAGGGTGGGAGAGCTAATATCTGAGTCAGACATAGTCATATTTCTTTATGGTTTCTCATAATGTTTTTAATGAAGTTATAGAAATAACTTCATCTGTACTGTAATATGAAAAATTAAGATCAGAAATACAGGAGAACTCAAAGTGCAATAAGAAGACCCTCACAAGAGGGAGACAGAAACTTAAAAGGCAGAGTTCAGGGACTAGCTCTGGAGTCCTATCAACAGAATGCCTCCCTCCAAAAATCTATCTAGCTCATCCCTTAGAGAATTTTATGCTCCCTTTATCTAAGGAAGTACTGCCCAAAAGAAATATGATAAAAATCACCTATGTAATTTTAACTTTTCTAGTGGCTAAATTTAAAGAATGTAGAAATAAAGAAAATTAATTTGAATAATATATTTTACTTAACCCAATATTTCTAAACTATTATTTCCATGTAGTTAGTATAAAAATATTAGAGATATTTTACATTCTTATATTGTCTTTAAAACCCCATGTGTATTTTATATTTACAGCACAGCTCAATTCAGACCTGCCACATTTCAAATCCTCAATGCTACCTTACAGGACAGCACTGATTTAAGGTGTCAATTCTGTATTCAGTAATATCACAGACAAGTACAGGCAATTTCTAACTGGATCCATGGACAAATTGACAGCGAATCCACGTTTGGGATATTAATTGCATAGCATTTGGGTTTAAAAAATTAATACTATTAAATTATGACTAAATGGTTTAAGAAAAGACTCAACAGTTATTGAGTATTACTACATGAAACTACTGTTACAGGCAATTCCGTATATTATCTCATTTAATCTTTTCAAAAACATCTGCTGAGTGATCATTATTGAGATGGAAATGACATACTCAATGCCCAACATTCACGTTACCTTTCCAGTTTGCCTTTCTGAAGGGAAGAAAGTAGAAAGCTAAAAACTATGGCTCCTGGACTCCCTTGGAACTAGAACTCTCAATGTAGTTTAGATTCAGCCAATCAGATACACGTATGTAAGATTTGGAAGCTGGAAGTGAGACAGAGACTGTATCGCTTCCATTTTTGCCATTTCTATTGACAAGAACAATGACTAATTTTTCAGCTGCAACATCAAACAAAGGTGTCATCGTCCAGTCTCTACTTATGGGTGTTGAGAAGCAGGGCCTTGAGCATCTATATTTCTGGAGCAGATCAGAGCAAATGCAATGTGATGGTAGAAGCAGCAGAAAGAGTGGCAGCATCTTTCTAAATCTGTGGACATTTGAATTTTGCGGATTCCTGATTTTGTTTGTAATGGTGTCCATTCTGGAGCAATTTGCACGTTAATCATAAGAGAAACAGGTGTTCCCTGGATGACTCAGTTCTTCAGTATGAATCCAGAAGTTGTTTCTCAACGCTCATGCTAGATTCTGTTCTTTTCTGCCTGTGGTTCTTTAAGCCATTCACACAAAACATGGCACTGATCCATTGTATCAATCACAACATGTTGATCAGACAGGGTGAATACAAGGTGGCTAGCATACTAGAGGGTTTGGTAAAACACATGCACTACAGAGAGCAGAAAAATATTCTGAACATTTAGAAATTTACTTCAGTTTTAGAAGTCCAATGGTCAGAGCTATGTCGTGACATCTCCTCCAGAATAAACAACAAGTGGCTGTATATCTTGCATCCTTACCACCAAAAAAAAAAAGCAGCAGCATAATACCCAATAGATTCCTTTCAGTTACGGAGGCAGCAGAATCCACACATAGGGATAATGCTCTGGCCTTTATATTACATGAGAGACTTCTAGCTTTCAGTAGGGCCTGGAATAGAAGGGACTCTGCAGCAATTACAGGTTGCAGTACAATTGGTCTTGTCACTTGGGCTATATGATATTAGCAGACCTTATTTTGTTGGTGGTGTCAATGGTAGGAAAAAATACAATATAGAACGTATGGCAAATTCTAGAGGAAGAATCAGCGTGGGCCTCTGAGTTTCTGAAGCAAGGTCATGGTATCTAGAGTAGAGAATCACACACTTTGGGAAAATCAGTCCCTGGCATGCTACTAAGCCCTAGTAGAGAAAATGCTTGACAATAATGATTACCAAGTGACCATGCATCTAGAAATTTTCTTCATGATTTGGATCCTTTTTTACCCTCAAAGTAATAAAATGGGGTACGTCCAGTAGCAATCCATCATAAGATTCAAAGTGTACATCAGAGATTGAGCACAAGCAGGACCAGAAGGCACAAGAAAGATGCATATTGATGTATCTAAATCCTCACGGCATCTGCATCTCCTTCCCTCAATTCACTCCAGTGGTTCTATGAGGGTTCTGGATAGCCACCTAAAGTAATAAAAAGCCCAAACTTGGTTTATGCATTGGTCGGCTCAATATGTGGGTGCAAGTCAAAAATAGATGGTAACTGCATTATAGCCCCACTCAAGGGTAGCCTTCAAAGAAAGTGCAGAGGGAAAATTTTCCCAATTGGTGAAGCTTTGGATGGTACACCTGGTTATTCACTTTGCGTTAAATGAGAAATATACCAGCATTAGAATATATATGGACTCATGAGCATAGCAAATAGTCTGACTGGTTGGTCAGGGACCTAAATGGAAAGAAATTAGAAGATCTGTAGACAGGCAGTCTGGGATAGAGGCATGTGGATGCATATATGGGGGTGGACATGAAGTGTGAAGATCTTTGCATCACACATTTGTGCCTACCAGTAAGCATCAACCATGGAAGAGTCACTAAACTATCAAGTAGACAAATGACTCGGCCAGTTGATATTAGCCAGCCTTTGTCAGTGGCTACCCTAGTCCTGGCTTGACACGCACATCTATCACAGTGGCAGATGTAAAGGCTATTGTGGCCCCAAAGACCTGTATTGCCACTTACCAAGCCTTCTATAACTTCTCTGATATACAACTGCAAGTAACAAAGACGAATAATGAGTCCCAAGTATGGTACTATTTATCGAGGAGGCAAACCAGCTATTTAGTGGCAAGATGATTATACTGGGCTCTTTTCCTACTGGAAGGGCCAGCAGTTTATTCTCACAGGAATAAGAGTAAGGGCTTGCTTTTTCTGCCTGCAGAGCCTCAGCATCCACCACTCTTGGAAGGCTTACAGAGTACTAGATCCACAGCATGGAATCTTGTTCTATAAAGCATCTGACCATTGGACCCATCTTATGGCAAAAGAGGTGCAGGAGTGGACCCATGACTGTGGGATCCACCAATTGTATCACATACTCTATAGTTCAGAAGTAGTCTGACTGATGGAGTATTGGAATGGACTGCTAAAGATGTAGTTGGAGTACCAGTTTGGAATTAACACTTTGCAAGGATAGGGTGCTTTCTTCCAGAAGGCAGTATATGCACTGGATCAGAGACTTCTGTATAGTGCTATGTATCCAGTAGGAATAATACATAGGTCCAAGATCAAGAAGTTAGAGCAGAAGTAACCCTGTTGACCATCATTCTTGTGGCCCCTTGAGAGAATTTGTGCTTTTTGTTTATTTATTCTGAGCTGTGCAAGGTTGGAGGTCCTGGTCCCCGAGAAGATCACACTCTGCAGAGGATACATCAACGGTGCCACCAGATTACATACTATGACTGCCACCTGAGCATTTTGGCCTTCTTTTGTTCAGGAGCTAACAAGCCAGAAAATGAGTCATCATCTTGACAGGATTGATTAACCCTGATCAGTGGGAAGAGATAGGGATGTTTTTACATAATGGAGGTAGAAAGGAGGATGTGCAACTCGGCGATGCATTCAGATACCTCTTGGCAATCCCTTGTCCAATTGTGATTGTAAATAGGCAAGTACAGCAACAGTCATTTCTCTACCATGTCACATCTCTACCATGGCATGACTGCTCACTCCCCCCACCCTGGCTTCCTCCCTTTTCCTTTCATAGGTGTCACTACACGAGCCTTTTGCACTTCCATCTCCAGCTCGGATTCTGTTTCCTGAAGAACGGGATGAAACAAAGAGTTACATTTTCATGAAGTTTACTTCGTGGCAAGGAGAAAGGTAATAAATAAATATATAAATATAAAAAGATAAGGTTAAACCATGATTTCTAAAGAAATAATATAAGAAAGGAGATGATGAGTAATAGAGGTGTTGTTATTAATAGGCCGGGCTTGTAAGGCTTCTCTAAGAGGGTGACATGAGTAGAGACCTGAATTAAGCACAGATATCTGAGATATACAAACAGATATTTGGAGAAAGAGAGTATATTCTTGCCCTCTCCCACATTCACCACTGTGGCCTTTCCAAACTATCAACTTTAGCTCTGTTCATTCGATTTTTAGTTAGTGACCTGGTATCCTACCTTACCAGAAATATCAAGGCATTTTGACTTGGATTACTTTGAATCTCTTCTCTTAACCAAATATCTCTCTAAATCTTCATTCTCTCTCTTTCTTTGCCTGTGACCCTCTCTTAGGGGAAGAAGAATCTGCTCTCATGGCTAACCCTAATCTCTCCATTTGTAAGCAACGTAGTGGTGTTCTCAACTGCCAAAAATATATATATATATATATATATACATTTCTGCCTCCAGGGAACACTGCCATTTTCACATAGTGTGAATCAGAAACTGCTGATGTTTCACAAAATAAGACAGATGAATCTCAGTGCCACATTGCAAAAGGACACGTTCAGTAGAGTGTTCATTAATTTATCATTTAGTGAGCACCTGCTTATGTGCCTGATGTTAGCCATGAAAACAGAAATATAGCCAGGACCCCAGAGTTTTGGCCAGCTGTCTCTGCTGCTATAGATTGTTAATGGGGCATAGTCAGCACAGATAACACTCCAGGAAAATGCACCCATTTGTCCCCAAATAAAGTATAGTGTCTCACTTTGATGACAAGTGCTGGTTGTGCTGCCTGAGATGTCCTTTAGGAAGTCCAACTTAAGGGCAGACTTTAAGTATTAGAATAACCTCTTTGGCTTTTTCCCACCAGGTCTACACCAGGAATTTGACCAGCTGAGGGTTTGTTTGTTTTCGTTCATGTTTTAATAAAATAATAAAAGGAAGGACAGAAAGAAGTTCCTAAGAATAAGAACGTAGGTCTCCCTAAGGCCCAGAGTATGGTGACCCAAGGAGCTCACTCCAAGCTTTCTTCTGTGCCTTTTCAAGTCCCGTTGGCCTTTCCTGGTGCAGAGATGATCTAAAGCCAAAGGCAGTAGGTGCTATTACTATACCAGCCCCTTGGCAAGCAGAGAAAAGAGAAGCAACGATAACACCAGCTGAAAACTTCTTTGCAAAACATATATAACCTCTATGACCCACCTGTTAAAAAATACACCTGCTTCTCCTCTTCTCTCAACATCCAACACTCAATTGTAGCTCCCCCAACACTTAAGAGCCTTTTTCATTTTATTCTAAAGCTAATAGTTTTTCTGTTGTCAATAATCTATCCTGCTTTTCATGACCTTTCAGAAAATAAAGAACCATATAATAAATAATTGAAAAATCATTATATATAAAGCCCAATATTTTCTATGTCTAAGTGTTTCAGAATTTCAATTCAGTTAGTACTCTTGCCATTGTTGTCTGGATAAACTCTGAAGGGTTGCTTCCACATACAAACATCAACCACTTACAACCTGCAGCTTGGGTTTCTTTCTCACTCCCAGAATAATTTTGTCCCTATTCCTGAAATTGTGATTTCCTGTCATTGTGGAGAGAATAAAAACTTTGGGAGTCATGGTGCTAAACTCTTAGAAAATCTTTATCCACTTTACAAGTGGATGAATTATCTCCTTCTGTCATCAAGATCAAGTCTGCTACTCGTTCAGAACCCAAATCCAGCACTATAAACTTTAAAACAATTGTTTCAAGTGTATCATAATATGCAATGTGTTCCTAGGCACAATGTCTGGTTCAATCCAAAAAAAAAAAAATTGTGAAGTGAGCATAGCAGTAACTATCAGCTCTATTTTATAGAAGAGAAATATGGTACCCATTTTTATGAATCTGCCAAATTCTAATTCTTTCTTCATAGTAACTGCCTACCCCCAATCCATATCTTTTGAACCACAAAACCTGCCTTTGCATAATAAGAACCATCTCTATTCAGAGTTTGTTGAATCAAGAAAGTTTACCAGGTCCTAACTGGATCACTCTGATTCCCTTATTTAGGCATTTGAAACTGAAACAGACAAGGAGATTGGAAAATGAAAACATAGAGCAAAAAGTGAGACAGGAGAAAAAGAAAATGTGGCAAAAGATGAAAAGCTGTTCATGTAGATGAAACTGTAACATTAGAGAGGTTTTTTTTTTCAGAAAAATAGCCATCTGAACAGAAAAGTTACATAGATTGCAGAAAGAAATGGAGAAAAAAATGAAAGGGAGTGCTAAAACTTCCCAATTCTGTGATCTAATTTCTTCCTGAAGTATGGCTACAGACTCACCCCTGAGCTTTATGCTGTGTAAGTTACAGGAATTTTTCTTTTCCTTGAGCTAAGCCTAATTGGTTTCTATATTTGCAACGAACATGAAAAATAAAATTCAAAGTGATTAAAATTACTCAAGATCACATTGTCTGATAATGAAAACTGAAAAATTCAAAACAAAAGCCCAGGTCCCCTGACTTCTAGTCGATTAATTATGATGGGCTATTCCATCTTGGAGACATCTGCTTAGATCAAGAGGGAGCGAGGATAGAAAGGATTGTGCATCAAAGTCAGAAGGAGGAAGACAGCCCCCAAATTGAAAAAGCCAAGGTGATTGTACTAGGTTGAATGTAGGTCCCCAATAGACATATCTGCCCGGAACCCAGAAGTGTGATTTATTTTAAAAGAGTCTTTGCAGACACAATTAAGTTAAAGATCTTGAGATGAGATCATTCTGGATTAGGGTAGGTCTTAAATCCAGTGACAAGTGTCCTCACAAGAAGAAGAGAATGTGGGAGAAGACACACAGAAGAGTCGTCGCTGTACAGAGGCAGAGATTGGAGTGATACATCTGCAAGCCCACAGATACCAAGGATTGCTGGCAGCCACTAGAAAGCAGGAAGGAGAGGGGCGTGGGATAGAGCAACCCTGCGGATGCCTTGATTTTGGACTTCCGCCCTCCAGAACTGTGAGAGAAAAATTTATGTTGTTTCAAGTCACTGTTTGCAGTGATTTGTTATAGCAGCCACAGGAAACTGGTGCAGTGATTAACAATGTAAATACATATGAAGAATAAAAAGAAATTAGAGAATGAGAATTTAATAATAAATTATGATAGCCTGGGGTATTGGAACTATAATGTCCACATGACAAGGCTGGGGGTTAATAGTCACTTGATTCTGCGTTGGTCGTCCAGCCTGCATTTAACAAGAGCCAGGTGGGGAAGTGGCTTCTGAGGATACTGAGGGGAGGAGAAGGCACGTGTCCTCGCAGAGCTCACAGCGTGTGAGCCTGCATCGGGGTTGAGCTGTTGAGCCTCAGGCTGCTGAAGAGTAATTATAACATTATTCTCAAGTTTATTTTTTTTCATTTCTTTGGTAAAGATTTGTTGAGAAATTGTTTTTTTTTTTTTCTTTTTTCTTCTATGGCCTCATCAGGGAAGAAATATCTTCTTTTGTCCTTTCTCATTAACACTAACAAATACACTCTGTGCTCCTCCACCAGCCCCACCATTCCCAAAAAAAAGCAGTGAGACATTTCTCACTCTGGAAACTGTTTGACAACAGGAGAGAGGAAAACAGTATTTTTTACATAAGTTTCAAAATTGGAAAGGCCACCAAGTGGGAATGGTGGGAGACTGTGGTTTTCAGAGGAGAAGTGGGTAGCACAGTTCTGAGGGAGTTTGACCCCTAGAAAAGCAGCAGGAGAGAACAGGACCCGTTAAAGGGCTCCAAGTGATGGATATCTGCATGCTCTTAATACACGGCACCCCACAAGTGGACAGACCTCGGAGGGAAATAGCTGTGCGAATGCCCATGAAGACTAAACTCTGTGAAAGGAACTCATTTCAGATTATGATGAAATTAAAATCTGTGAGGGCATCCTTTATCTGTGCTTGGCACCAAGGAGAAAAAGTAGACCATAGGACATGAGTTTTTCCCCTTTTCTCTTTTTCACTCGAAAGGAAAAACCTACATGATTTACAGAGTAATGAGTCGGATTAACATACGGCTGATTAGATAATTTGCAATTTTAATGAAAAATTCAGTTTCTTACAACATACATTTTATAGATAGAGTGAACGATATATGTTTTATGTACTCTCCAGGTGATAGTTACATCTCAGAGTGATTACATAGCACTAGAGTACTTAATAAAAGAACATTCTAGGAGGAATTTGTGATAAATAGCACCAGAAAAACCTGTGACTATCTCAGGGAGCTTCTCATTTCTTCTTAAATGGAACCAGAAACAGATACTGTATGCACTTAAATCGCCTGCTTTCAGAGCACCTTGTGCTCTTAAAGTCACTGGATTATAAAATTTTTCCAACCTCTTTTCACTCACCTTACTAAAGAGAAAAATGGCCAGCTCTACATATTGAAAATACAAAGAGCTGACACAATAGAAATCTTTTTTTTTAATTTTTAATTTTTTTTATTTCAGCATATTATGGGGGTACAAATGTTTAGGTTACATATATTGCCTTTGCCCCACCTGTGTCAGAGCTTCAAGCATGTCCATCCCCCAGACGGTGTGAATATACCCAACCCGTCCTCTCCCCTCCCACCTGCCCGACAGCTGATGAATGTTATTACTATATGTGCACTTAAGTGTTGGTCAATTCAGTCAGTTAATACCAATTTGATAGTGAGTACATTTGGTGCTTGTTTTTCCATTCTTGTGATACTTCACTTAGTAGAATGGACTCCAGCTGTATCCAGGATAACACAAGAGGTGCTAGACCACCATTGTTTTTTGTGGCTGAGTAGAACTCCATTCCTGGACTTTTTCATTGTTAATGGTACGTTCTTTTAATTTTTATCATGCTTAAGTAAAAGATTTTAGGGTTATAATTTCTATCCACAAAGATATAATTTCTATCCACAATTTCTAAGCAACAAAGGTCTCTCCTGGCACAGAGGTTGCACAACGTCAAGCCTAGGTATAAAGCATATTCATCACTGTCCAAAATCTAGCCCGGCCACATTTTTCTGAGCTGCATAAACACAGGATCCCAATACAATCCAGTAGAGAAAGGAACTGACACTGAACTGCTCGTAGGCTTTGATGAATGAGAACTCAGTGACAGAGTTAATTTGATTTAGAAAAATAAAGAAATGTGACATTTATTATCCCTAGAGATTTGTGAATTGATTCAGATTTATTATTACTGCATGTTGAGAATCAATGCTTAGGAAGGGCTCTTGTGTTTATTACTCAAAAAATCAGGGTAATTTAAGCAAAACCGAACAATGTTTGCTAAACACTTATCTTTAATCTTTTGTAATGATTTATTCATCATACTTAATAGAAGAAAAAATAAAACTCCCCATAGCTTTAAAAAAGTGGTCTAGTATTAGTCTGTAAATTCTCTTCTCTTTAGTATTAGGTCTTCTACCAGCATGTGTGAAATACATGCTTCCTCAAACACCAACTCAGATAGGAAAACCCCACTAGTATCCAAACAATTGCAGTAGGCGGAGCCGGCCCCCTTGTAATTGCTGCCACTGCAACTTCTCCCAAACACTGTCTCCTCCCCATCAGCCCACTGGAGCAGCTTCCTGTCTCTGTGTGTTGTAATGACAAGCACTGGTGACTTTGATCACCAGCTCCGTCCCTCTTAACTGAAAGTCACCAGCTTAACTAAAAGTTGGTTCTCCTGCTGATGCTATTCTTCTGGCTGCTGAAAACACAACACTGCAGACATAAAACTGTAACATTTCCTGTTTGCTTTGATTTTTTGTTGCCATCTCTTCCCATCATCCTAGTTAGCCTCATTTTTAAGGTCTAGAAACTCTCCGGCTCTGAAGGGATCTAAGATCTCAATCCCCTGGACTCAAGCCCCAGCCCAGCTTTTATAATCCTTTCATTAGGATTATAAAGTCCATTTATTACATAAAAGAACAGTGCCTTGAACATAGAAACTAGATGACAATAAGATACTGAGAAGTCTCTGCTGCCTCGCATTTTTAAAAATATTTATTGAGTTTCTATATTAAATTATTAAATTGATTTATTGTGCATATTTGTTATAGGTAATAAATAAAATGGACAAAGTCCCTGCTATTGTGCTGGTAGGTAGAGATAGACAATAAACATTTAACAATAAATATGTAATATTTCAGATGGCAAGAAATGCTAAGGAGAAAAACAAAGTAAGGCAAGGGACGTAAAGAGTGCTAGGAGTGGGGTTCCTATTGTGAATGGGCGGTTCAGGAAGACATTACTAATAACTAACTTTGCAGACGAAGCTTGAAAGAATGAAGGAGCCAACCATGCATCTTTCTGAGCTAAAAGTATTCCAGAAGAAACAGAAAATCATTTCAAAGACCTTGTGGCAGGACTGTGCTGGACATGTTGGAGAAAGAACAAAGAAGCCAGTGTGGAGCACTGAGTAAGTGCTCTGTAAGTGTCAGCTATTACTAGTTTTATGACGACTGATGAGTTCAGGGATATGGGTCATGATGGAACTAGTTTTAATGGACTCTTGGGATGATCATATTCATAAATCTGTGATTGAGGGGGAAAACACAAGAGCACAAGTCTTTACAAAAGCATGTAGAGTTCTGGCCTTGTATAAATGAGAGTAAGTACAGGTTCTAGGAAAGGGAATGGAGAACCTAGATCACCAGAATTCTAGGACATTAGAAAAAAGCTACTAAGAAAAAAATCCACAAACCTCTGTAGAAAAAAAATGCCTTCAGTGGACCTGAAAGTTTTAATAATTTCTGGAAGCTGGAAAACAGGAAGGCAGCGGTGAGTACTGTGTGGGTGATGGTAACTTTATGTTCACACACTCTTCCAACACTCCTCCCTTCAAAAAGGTGGAGCCTGATTCCCTCCTCTTGAGTGTGGCCTGTATTTGCTGACTTGCTTCTAATGGAGTAGATGTACGAAAGTGACGCCATGTGACTGCTGAGGTCACAAAAGGCTTGTTGGTACTGTGCTTGCTCTTTCTCATGGATCACTAACTCTGGGGGAGTCCAACTGTCATGTCACAAGGATACTCAGTAGCCCTAGAAGGAGGCAAACATCTGAAAACTTAAAGCCTTTCACCAACAGCCAGTTCTAACTTGGGAAGCAGATCCTCCAGCCCTAGGTAAGCCTCCAGATGAGCCCAGGCCAACACCCTGACCTCATGAGAGACTCTGAGCCAGAACCACCCAGCAAAGCCACTCCCAATGTCCTGACCCACTGAAACTGTGTGAAATAATAAATGTTTATTGTTACTTAAAGCAGATAAATTTGGGAGTGATTTGTGCTGCATTGCTAAATAATGGATACATTATGTTTGAGCTTTGATGTTGGATTGGATACACATATATTTTAAATAGAAAATATTCCTCATCCTCTTAACTCCCTTTTTGAGGCATGTCCCATTGCCCCCTACATTCTTCTTAGGCTGAATGCATACCCATTTAGGAGCAGGATGGAGATGGGGTGGGAGAAGAGATCTTTCTCTTCACCTGCTTACTGAGCCTTCACTAACAGATGTCTTGTCCTGAAGCAAGCCGTGTACCGAGCTTAGAGAGCACAAGGTTTATTTTTTTATAACATCTCTCAAAGCACAGAAAAGAAATGAATTTCTTAGTATAGCAATGCATAGGAGCTGCACTAACAGTCAGGCACTCTTGGAAGTATAAAATGTCTGATGGTCTAGAGATGTTTGACCCCGAGGCCATTATCATCCACAGCTTCTCTTTTGTTGTATTTGTTTGATTCTTACTAACATTTATTGAATTTTCCTCTCAAGCTACAAAAGCAGTACCCACTTGTTGCAGCAATAAAACAACTGCTAGCATAGAAAAGAAAAAGCCAACAATTCACTCCTTTTCCCCGTTCCCAAGCTAATCAGTGCTGACAGTTTGTTCTGCATCCTTTTACCCCATCTTTACATATTAACAAATATAAAGGCACATATTTTCCTTTGTTTCTTTTATTTTTACCTAGGTTAACCACATGCATTACTCTTTAATACATATTTTTTTCACTTAAAATATATCATAGATGTCACTTCGGGTTAAGACAAATAGATCCGGCTTGTTTAATGTAGCTGCATAATATTCCATAGAAAGGATGGATTATAATATATTCAACCATTCTTCTGTTGATGGTTGTTTTCAGTATTTACAGTTAAAAATATAGTGTGATGTGGCTATCCAGTTTTCCCAACACCATTTATTGAATAAGGATTCTTTTCCCCAGTGTATGTTTTTGTCTGCTTTGTCAAAGATTAGGTGGCTGTATGAGGATGGTTTTATATCTGGGTTCTTAGTTCTGTTCCACTGGTCAATGGCTCTATTTTTGTGCCAGTACCAAGCTGTTTTGATTACTACAGCCTTATAATAAAGTTTGAAGTCTGGTAAATTAATACCTCCCATTTTGTTTTTATTGCCTAGAATTGGTTTTGCTATACGGGGTCTTCTCTGGTTCCATACAAAGCGTAAAATCAATTTTTCCACATCTGTGAAGAATGATGTTGGCATTTTAATAGGGATTGCATTAAATCTGTAGATCAATTTGGGTAGTATAAACATCTTAATGATGTTGATTCTGCCGACCCACGAGCATGGTATGGTTTTCCACCTGTTTATGTCCTCGGTTATTTCCTTCCTCAATGTTTCCTAGTTCTCCCTGTAGAGGTCTTTTACCTCTTAAATTAAACATATTCCTGGATACTTTATTTTCTTTGTTGCTATTGTGAAGGGAATTGAGTCTTTCATTTGGTTCTCAGTATGACTGCTGTTGGCGTATATGAAAGCCTCTGATTTGTGTGTATTGATTTTATATCCTGAGATTTTACTGAATTCATTTATCAATTCCAGGAGCCTCTTGGTTGAATCCATGGGGTTTTCTAGATACAATATCATGTCATCAGCAAATAGTGAGAGTTTGATCTCTTCTGTTCCCATTCATATGCCTTTAATCCCACTCTCTTGCCTGAATGCTGTGTCCAGGACTTCCAGCAGCATGTTGACTAGAAGTGAAGATAGTGGGCAACCTTGTCTGGTTCCAGTTCTAAGTGGGAATGCTTTCAATTTTTCCCCATTCAGTATGATGTTGGCTGTGGGTTTGTCATAGATGGCTTGTATCATTTTTAGGTAAGCTCCATCTATGCCTATTTTGTTAAGTGTTCTTCTCATAAAAGGGTGTTGAATTTTGTCAAATGCCTTTTCTGCGTCTATTGAGAGAATCATATGGTTTTTGTTTTTGCTTCTGTTT
>CAUYSK010008657.1:0-13522 GCA_963575035.1 Avahi laniger
GCTTCAGTGTCCTCGTGACATGTAGCTAGCTCCTCCCAGAGCTGATGACCGAGGAATGTCTTTTGTGATCTAAAATCAGAAGTGACGTACCATTGCGTCTGCTGTACCCCTTTGGTCACACAGGCCAACCCTGATAGAGCATGAGAGAGGATGGATATCAGGAGGTGTGTGGGGATCATTGGCCATTTGGGAGGCTGGCTGCGACAGGAGTATTTGCCTTAAGTTAATGAGCTGTTGTTGCCAAGAGGAAACATCTTCATCTCACTGAGATGAAGGCTTTAATTCACTCAGAAAATATTTACCAAGTATGCATTGCAGATTGAGCATCCTAATCCAAAAGTCCAAAATCCAAAATGCTCCACGATCCAAAACTTTTTGAGAGCTGACATGATGCCACACATAAGTACATAACACAAACTTTGTTTCATGTACAAAATTATTTAAAACATTGTATAAAATTACCTTCAGGCTATGTGTATAAGGAGTATATGAAACATAAATGAATCTTGTGTTTAGACCCAGGTTCCATCCCCAGGATATCTTATTATGTACATGCAAATATTCCAGCATCTGAAAAAAATCTGAAATCTGAAATACTTCTGGTCCCAAGCATTTCAGATAAGGGGTATTCAACCTGTATGTGCTAGGAATTGTTCTAGTTACCAGGGACACAGTAGTGGATAAAACAGAGCTCTCTACCTGTAGAGTTTGTGGATCCAGAATTAGGAATAAATTAAATAAATAAACACACACACACACACTATATATATATATATATATATATATATAAAAAATATGTCAGGTGGCGATGAGTGCCACAGAGCAAAATAAGGGACAGGAAGGGGGCCGGGAGATGAAGACAGAGGTTGGGGGGTAGGGTGTGAAGGGAATTGCAGTTTTCAATAGCATAGTTAGGAAAGACCTTATTTAGATAATATTTGAGCTGAGATATAAAGGAGATGAGGAAACAAGCCTCATGATTTATCGAAGAGAAGAGTTCTAGGCAGAGGAAGAGAGGACACAGAAAGTGCACAGAGCCTGAGGCAGGTGTCCATGGCATATCTGAGGAACAGCCGGGAAGCCAGTGGGTGGCCAGAGCTGTTCTGACGTGGGGGAGATTGGGGAAGGGGGGTGACAGGCACTGGGGCCAGTCAGGAAGGCCCTGGAGGGTGATTTTAACCCAGTCTGAGGGGCCTTGTGAAAAGTTGAGAGCTTATCTTTTCCATTGCTTCATTTGCTAAGTGAAAGCCACTGAACTGATTCACGTTTTATTGAGAATCCCAAATACCCTAGAAAAAAATTTCAAGCACCGTGGTATGTATAGTATGTATCCATCTTCAAGTACTAACTTTTAAATCTTCTTTCTAGTTCCTTCAAAGGGACCCGATACTTGGAGAGAGTGGAGTTCTGATGGGAAAAATTTGATAATCTATTGGAAGGTAGCTATCTAATTTTTCCTTGTGCATTTACATACCTTTATTACGCAAAAGTGCTTTTGGTTATCAAGGACCTGAGATTTCCCAGACTGGCTTTATTTGCAATATCGCACAGAATCTAACCTGGCTCCTACAAGCCCCCAAATGCCTCATCACTCCTGATTCCCCACAGTCATTAGTGAGGATCTTCCGTCTCAGATCTGAGCATTCTTTAGTGAGGCCTGAAAAGGACCTGAGGATTTCATGAATTCCATCTCCCTCGGCTTACATCAGAAACTACGAGTTACAATATCAAATGTTTGTTACATTTTTCTTCTGTGAATGGGGAACTGGCTTTTTATATATTTCATCGGTAATTTGTTTACCTTAAATTGTGCTATAATATGCCAATTATAAAGTTTGGCATGGTTTTGTAAAATATTTAGGTTAAATATGAATTATATTTTACTAGTTTTTCTGTATTAGAGCATTTTTATTGCTATATATTTTTAAATGTTTTATGAAAATCAAAAATATGAACATTTTCTACATTGGATTTTATATGGCAGTCATAATAGGACTCTTTTAAGTAGTGAATTTTGTTATTGCAAGTAAAACTTGATTTTATTTTTGTAAAAATGTGACATCCCTACAGCTTTGAGTAAAGTGTACATACGAGTTCAGTGTGAGTCCCGTTGCTTTGAGGTCATCTGTATTTGACTGTTGCACCCACTCCTGATTACAAATTACGTCAATATAGAGAGAGTTTGGAATGTTGTTAAAACTAGATGAAGATTTAACCAAGGACTAAAAATATTGAAGTGATTCAGATTCTAACTTCACTGTGTTGATGGTGCTGCCATTTGCCAAGGAAGGCCATGTTTGTGTGGAAAAGTATGTTGTTTTGGATATGCGGAGTTTTTAAAACATGTGCCACTGGGATATCTGAGTAGAGTCAAGTAGGTGGTGGTTTGCGGTAAGGCTCTCGTGCTCAGGGGAGGGGTCAGAGCTGAAGATGTAGCCTTGAGTAGCACATACATGGAATCACTGGGGGGAACATGGGAGGCTGCAAGTGGGCCAGGGCTGGAGCCCAGGTGATGGCAGCATACAAAGCACACCAGCAGAGGGAGAGGAGGAGCCCCCACAGGAGATTGGAAAGGTCAGAGGGGCAGGAAAACCAAAGAAAATAGAATTGCAGAAACCAAATGGCAGGGAGCTGTTTCAAGGAGTGAGTGGCCACGAGCATCACAGGACGCACACAAGCCCTAGATCTGCAGTCTGCCACCGGAGCAGGCCACTGGGCAGGCATCAGGGACCTCTGCTGGGACAGTGTTTGCGGCAGTGTCATTAACACGAGCCTCGGTCTGGGTCAGCAGGGCCCATACACGGACATATAAATTGGGGCAATTGTTTTGAAAAGCATGTTAGCTTTATAAATGAAGAAGTTTGAATGTTCATTTTCTTTTATTTAGTAAGTTCACTTTTGGAAATTCATATTAAAAAATTAATCCTAACTACGAAAAAGAAAAAAATGTGGCAAAAAACGTTCACCAAAATATTTATTTTAGTCTTGTTAAGAATTGGGAACAACTTAAATTTCATTTATTTTAGGAATATTCAAGTATATTGGTAAAAATGCTACATGAGATATAAAACCATTAAAATATATGTAACTGTATTAACATGGACTAGTGTATATTTTAGAAAAGTAAATAAATACAAAATTTTGTAGTATGGTTAAAACAACGTTAATAAAAAAATCTGCACCTAGAAAAACAATATGAAAGAAATATCAAAATGTAAGTGACTTTAAGAGGTGGGAATATGGGAGATTTTTACTTATTTTCTTTCAGCATTTGTATACTAAATTTCCTGTAATGGGAATATAATACTTTAAAGTGAGAAAACAATAAACATTTTTTAAAAACCACACTTTTTTGTTGTTAAGTAGAGCAATGCTTCTGACCATTTATTAAAATTTTTCTTCTGAAAAATGTGAAGATAAATATTATTTTGTGTTTACTTAATTTTTAAGTTTCTGTGTACTCTTACTGCTTACAGAAAATAATAGTTTTTCTTCAGTATCATTTTCCTGATTTCACACTGTTAAGAATGTCATCTTTTCTGATGTTACCTTGTTACTGTTAATGTGGCATCTAGTTTAGACTCAATGGCCACTTTTTACCACTTTTTATAATAATTTATTTCTCTGTTTTTCATAGCCTTTACCCATCAGTGAAGCTAATGGAAAAATACTTTCTTATAACGTATCATGTTCATCAGATGAGGAAACACAGTCCCTGTCTGAGATCCCTGACCCTCAGCACAAAGCAGAAATACAACTTGATAAAAATGACTACATCATCAGTGTGGTGGCAAAAAATTCTGTGGGCGCTTCGCCACCTTCTAAAATAGCTAGCATGGAAATTCCAAATGGTGAGTGCTGAAGATGATTTAGTATATGAGAATAGGAAATTAAAGTGAAAAATGTTGATATCACTTGCTCTTATGTAACGTCAACATTTTTCTCACATATCCTGCTGCCGCAGCTGTGTAAGGAGGAACAAGCGATTGATGTCTGCTCCTCTCCGAGAGAGCAGTCATTAGTATCGACTTGAAGCAAGTGCACTGGTAGATAAAATAATCACCGTATTCAGTTACTTTATAGTACAGTGTTGGAGAGTTATGGTAGTGGATAGTGCTCTTAGGAAGAAATATTTTAGCCATTTATTCAAATATCGTTTTCAAATATCTCTCCAAGACTATGAGAGTTTGTGCTGTGTCAGCTATGCTGTTTTGTAAACTATCAGGCAGGAAAGAATACTCATTTTAATTGGCAGCTTTTCCCTTATTTATAGAGATTCTTTATTGATAAGAAAGTCTTCTCAAGTCTAAGATCTTCAATATAGGCTTTAAAAAAATAACTGTGGTATAATTTTAAAATTATTTAGAATCTTCCTTTAAATTTTACAGATTTCCAATGACTAGTATATTCCTCCTTAGCTTCTACCTTGACACCTTTTTTGAGTCACGGGTTTCGAATGGCCCCTTGTACCTCTTCTTTCACTTACGTGCTCTTTCAAGTCATTGCCTGTCACCCCTTTACTGTCCTGCCTCAGTGTGGGAGCACCTTCTGTGACCACCCGGTCACTCCTAGAGGAAGAAAAATTTGGTCCGGTTAGGGTCCTCTGAGTATCTTTTCAACTTAGCTTGAGGTGGTTTCTTACTGCTTGTTACTTAACTGGTTCTCTGTTCTGTTTGAGTCAGTCGTAGGAGAGTTAGGAGGAAGGAATGGGGGCACGTCATGCATGTCAGAGATACTGAGCACGGGCCAGAGCCCAGATGGCAGTGCTGGCTGGAGAGGCCCTCGGGGCAGTGGTGTGGCAGAAGCCCCCCAGGTAGGGCTTAGAACAGCTGGACTAATGGCTGGCAAAAATAAAAAATAAAAGAGAAATGTGCAAACATCCATAAAAAGGTAACCTGCTGATTTAGGTTATTTATTTCATTGCTCTCACAGTGCCAGGCAGTGGCTCCGCTGTCTTTTAACTCAAGAGCTGTGATGCCCCCTTGTCTGTGTGTCCCTCTGAGGATGGTCGTTTACAGGACTAGCAATGGTCTAGTCATCAGCATCCAGACCATTAAGGAAGCCCCGGAACAAATCTTCGTTCCGTGAGGATTTCCCGAGGCAGCCTCAGCTCAGGTTTACACTGTGGCTTTTTAGTCACATTGAGCCCAAAAGCTGTTATGTTCAGAGCATTCTGTATTCTAAGCTAAGTCGTTGTCTTGCATTCAGTGGTAGTTGCTCTATGAATGTAAATTTTGTTCAAAAAACCTTTCTGTGGCTTTTTACTGAAGCCTTAAATATAAATCAGTGATAGAAATTACTTCTTTTCTCCTGTTACTGTAGAAATGTCCCTCTCCCTTTTGACCACACTGCCCTAACCCGCACCCCAATTCCTCGTCCCCAGTCTGGACTCCCACTTCTCACGTAAGGGAGATCTGGCCAGATGGGGAAACAAAACCTCTCCACAGCCACCGCCAGTGCCCTCCCCGCCAGCCTCTGCATCCTGCCCCGGGTCCCCTGGGGAGCTGTGTCGGCTTCTTCTTCCTGTGCCCACAGGGGTGTCCACCTCAGAGTGAGCGTTCTCCTCACTCCCATCCTGCTTCTAGTCAATGGAATCCCCTTCTAGCAGCAGTCTTCCTGGGAAGAAAGAGAAGGGGCCGGTTCATCCATTCTTGCCACACGTTTGGCCTGAGCCTGCTCTGCACGCGCATGGAACACACATGGTGGTGGATGATGAGAAAAGGCCTTTGGACAGTCCACGTGTCCTCCCGGCCTCCTGCCTCCTCCTTGCCTGGCCTAGCCCTGTCCCCTCCAGTGCCCTCAGCCCCATCCTTCCTGGCCCTGATCTTCACGTCCTGGCCCCAGTACATCACTACCCGATACTAGGTGCTTTTTTCCTTTTTAGCATTTTCTTTCCCATGCTCTGTTAATCTGTGTGTACAGGTGCTATAGTTGTTACAATAAAAATAACAAAGCAACACTTCTGATCTTTGCTAAAGG
This sequence comes from Avahi laniger, assembly GCA_963575035.1. NCBI lineage: Eukaryota > Metazoa > Chordata > Mammalia > Primates > Indriidae > Avahi > Avahi laniger. The sequence goes on from CAUYSK010008657.1 coordinate 5,980, forward strand.
TTTCTCTAGTTTGAGTACTATTTTATAATGTCTTCACAGTGAAGTGATTTTTATAACTCTCGTCCATTTTCATGAGGTTTGCCTTACATTATTGTCTTAAATGCCAGCAACATATCTTTCTTGTTCAAGATGATCTCCAAACAGAGCAGGCTGTTGGAATGGGAAAGGGGATTCTCCTCACCTGGCATCACGACCCCAACATGACTTGTGACTATGTCATTAAGTGGTGTAACTCATCTCGGTCTGAACCATGCCTTATGGACTGGAGAAAAGTTCCTTCAAATAGCACTGAAGCTCTCATACAATCTGGTAAGAAGGATTCATGTCTCTCAGTTAAGGTTCTGAAAAAATATTCTTAAAAAGCAGCACACATGGGACCAGGTGCAGTGAAGTGATCATTTTCCTCTACCACCGGACGGCTGTGAGTGGGTTTAACGTTCCTGGAAGGTGGTTTGTGGCAGTATGTAATGAAGGGGTTCAAACCCTTTGATCTAGTGATTACTTGTCTGGAAATTTATTCTAAGAAATAATCAGAGAACAACACTGATTTACACCTAAGAATGTTCACCACAACATTATTTATAATAGTGAAAAATTTAAAACAGCCCAAATAGCAAATAAGGGAATGAGTACATAATGGTATATCTATAAAATGGAAAGTTCAGTAGCATTAAAAATTATGCCAAAGATTTAAAACAAAATGGGGAAATACTCATGAAAAAAGAAGATTCCAAAATTATAAACAGTGTGGTCTCAGTTGTGTGTCTTTGCCATTGTTTGCCCTGGGCTGGCGCTAGGGAGAGACTGAGCACAAAGGGCTTGACCCATCCTCACTCTCCTGCTGTAGGGCACGGGGCACCACTGTGGGTGTGGACACGGTGGAGCTTGTGCTCCGCGCCTGCTACTGAGCCTGTGGGCCCTGAGCAAGCTGCCCTTGCCCTGGGGCAGCCTGTGAGAAGCTTTAGCCACAGGCATATTTGGTCACCTACGGGCTGAAGCAGCCGTGTCCTTTGGAATCAGAGCCCTCTTTCCAGCTACTCCTTCCTTCTGAGTAGCTGATGAGGGTGTGTCATGCCTGTCCCCATGGGATTTCTGGAACCTGTCGCCTGTGATGCTTCCTGCATCCTTTCCCTCTACTGGCTGTCCTTTGCATGTTAGCGCAGGGAGCAAGCAGCCTGAGCGCCACGTCTCTCCCAGGGAGCACTTTCTGCGAGTTCACTGTTTCACTGGCAGCGGTGAGGATGAGTCCTGGTCACTGGATTATCACATATGGGTTCAGATCACTTTCCAGTTCTGCTTAGAGTAAAGCCGGACTCCTTCACATATATAATTGGCCAAAGCAGCGATGGTCTTCCTGAGTCGTATCTTTACCCTTTCTTGCCGTACTGCCCTTGTCGAGGTGCCCACCATACCCCGCTGTCTTTCCTGCACCCTCCCTTGAATTCCCCTCCGTGGCACTGACTGAACCCTACGCAGTTCCAGTCTGTTCTTTCTCACCTAGGCTTTCGGGATAATTGGGATGGACTAGGGTAGGGTGGAGTGGATATAAAGAGAGTATCTACAGATATTAAGTGTTAGCTGAGCCCTGTGGAATATGGAGAAGCGGGTCCCATGATGATTGAGGGAGGAGAAGAGCTTCCTGTGCCAGAGCAAATGAGCAAAGGCCCTACAGTGGTTGAGAAAACAAAGACTCAGAGAAATGAGGTAACTTGCCCAAGGTCACAAAATTAGTATGTGATAGAACTGGTGTTCAAATTCAAGGCTACTCAAAGCTTCAGGAAGCTGGGAATGTTATCTTTTATTTATTGCTGAGCTTCTAGAACATCAAGTGCCATGTAATAAACCTCTTATTCCTTTCTCATCCCGTGGTCTTCTCTCTCTCTTACGACCTCAATACATTCTTAATGCTCTAAACTACTGAGGCTCTTTTTTATTTTAAGGCGGCAGAGTCCTATAGATTGTTGATAATACATAATTTTAACATAAAACAAGGTACAGATTTACTAATGTTTATGCACTATAAAATCTTAACCTCAAGCATACCTTTCCACAAAGAAAAAAGTTACAAAATTAAACACAGTTGGCTGAGTTTGAGTTTCCATTAATATTTACTTAGAACTTGCCAGCACTTAGCAAACATTTAAGAAAAAATATTCCAAGAAGAAAAGTTAAAATTTAGACAAGTCTCTCCAATTTTTCTTTGGATTATGTGATTTTAGAGGCTGACCAACTCACATTTGAGCCTGTAGACCAGTGATGTTCTGTGTTAGAAAACTGATGTTTCAACCACACTGGAATCATTGCCTTCAGCAAATTCAATGCAATCTCAAATGCTGCCATTCCCCACACCCAGCATTTTCTTCTGGGCTGGGGGCTGTTGAGCTGCTAATCACCCTTCAAGGCCCTGGGCAGGTGTCACTTATGGTAGATTTTTCTGATCTTTTTAGACTCATCTGGCCTCTCATTTAAGGTTCCACAGCATCTGCTCCGTACGTCTAGTGTAACATGCTCTCACAGTTACCCCCGCTCGTCTGCCTTCCCCACCACTCCGCCAGGGCTCTGTGCCGGGACCTTGTTTTGTGCGTCTCTGTGTTCCCCACATTGCACACATTTTATTGAGGAGGTGCTTAAAAGGGCCTTTTGAACTGAAGTTAAGGTGCTTCCCTGGTATGTCTTACGGAGTTAACTCTCCAAGGACACTTCATGGTGATACTATAAAGAGGAATAGATGCTAAGGCCCAGTTCCTTTGACTCTAAAGCTTCAAGATACAGTGAACTTTTAGTTCTGCTTCTTGGAGCAAAAGAAGAGAGTGGTGTTTTTTTTCCAACCCAGCAATAACTCTGTGTAGGGAAGGGATTTATAGAGGCATAATGTGGACCTGCAGTGGTTTAGTGAACTGACTCTGGATTGAATCTGGGAAGAAATCATCATTGCTTGATTTTTAAGGAACAAAATGTAAGCCTTGATCACTTTTTTCCTTTGCAAGGAGATGCCGTCTTATAAATAATACTAAACTTTTCATTACAATAGAAGTGAATTTGTTTAATTTTTGTTTAGTCATTTTTAACTCTATTTACCAATTTTATAAATACAACTGCATTTTTTATAAGAAAACATTTGTTTAAATTTAGCTTCAGAAATTTCAGAATGTTATTTTAAATTTGATATTTCTAAACTAGATATTCATATTAATATATATTTATGAAAATTTACTGATTGTGTTCATCCTATAGATCAGTTTCGACCAGGTGTAAGATATAATTTTTTCCTGTATGGGTGCAGAAATCAAGGATATCAATTATTACGTTCCATAATTGGATATATAGAAGAATTGGGTAAGTTAAATGGATAAGTTGTTTTTAGACTTAAAGGTAACATGAAAAATTATAAATCAGCAGCAGTAGTAAGAATGAATTCTAAAAATAGATTGAATTAGATGTTTAGTTCAAGGACGGTAAAATAATTTATATGATAAATTTAAAATCTTTTGATTACTTATTCTTAACCTATTTGTTTAAGGGAAAGTATTCCAAGAGGAAAAGTTACAATTTAAATAAGTCTCTCCTATTTTTCTTTGTATTGTATGATTTTTTACAGGCTGACCATCTCACATTGGAGCTTATAGACCACTGGTGGTCTGTGGGCACATAATTGGAGAACTAAAGCTTTAACCACACTGTAGTGAAATTCACAATTTCACTGTTGTCATCAAGAAAATTAAATCTTAGCTTGGATGTCAAAAATAATTTTCACTTACACAAGTTTAAAAAACAATTATTCAGGACTATCAATAAAGAAGGGAAATACTAATGAAGTCTATTTGAGTAGCCACTTAAAGATTTTGCATGGGTTGCTTCCCTAGATATGTGTTTTGTCTGAAAGTGGTATTGTAAGTTCTACCTTTGTGCCTGAAAATATTTTTTCCCCCTATGGTTATTAGTATATAAGCTTCACTATGAAAGTGTTTGTGGTGATATCTCTAGAAGTTCATGATTAAATAGAGAATAAAATTTCACTTCCAGGTTTAGTTATTTTGGAAGCTAGAAATCTCATGAAATGTTACTGTCTTACTTTGTGTGAGTAAACCCTCCTTTAACAATTGACTTTTTCCTTTTACAGCTCCAATTGTTGCACCAAATTTTACTGTCGAGGATACTTCTGCAGATTCAATACTAGTAAAATGGGAAGATATTCCTGTGGAAGAGCTCAGAGGCTTTTTAAGAGGATATTTATTTTACTTTGAAAAAGGAGAAAGAGACACATCCAAGATGAGGGGTTTGGAATCAGGTAAGTATAATAAATTACTAGTGTGGGTATAGTGTGCTTCTTAGAAGTTTCTCATTATCCACAAAAGGAAGAGGAAGAAAGAAAAGGAAATAAAGTACTGCTCAGTAGTTTAATCCTAGTTTCTGAAACTGTTTGAAAAATGGGGAAATGAAAATGCAATCATTTCACAAATATTTTAGTTTTAAGATTTTAGTATGTAATAAATGACATGTAGTCTTTCAGAAATCATTTAAATAATTTATTCTGAAGCCTTTGATTATAAACCCCAGAGGACAGAGACCATCTCTTATCATAGCCTTGCATGATCCATAGCATAGCATCTCATGAAGTTTACTTTAAAAAAAAAAATGAGTCATGTTTTACTTACAGTAATGGAGGAGAGAAACTCAGGAATCCAAATAATGGCTTTGGATTCTCAGTTGTAACTCGCCCAAGAGCCATCAGCCCATTAGCATCATCCTTGGCTGTGGCCTTAATAAGCTGGAAAACTTAATTGACTTGATTGGGAACGTGTGTTTCCATTAAACCTTGAAAAATAGACAATCCTCGACAATCGGTAAGTGTATATCCAGAGACTTTAGACATACAATTTTGTATTTGTAGCTTTACAAATACAAAATAGTTTATACAAATTTCTGGCTTTTCCTTAAATTATATTTGTCGGGAGTCAGATGTTTCTTACTCATAGCCACAAACATATCCTCTTTTCAATTTGAGAGCTCTCGTTTCCCTGGATGACCTCTCCTTGGAAAGAAGTCATTTTAATTATTTAATGCCTGTCTGACAAGCGGAGAACAACAGCTCGGCATTGAGATGCTGACTGGGCATTATCTGCGTCACTCCCCAGAGCAGCTGCCTTCAGTGTGCGCCTCTCCCCAGCTCACTGAGTTCTGTATTTCCTGAACCTTGGGTTGCCTGTGGATGAGGGAAATTCTAAATATCAAATTCTGCAAACGTCAGCATCTATTTAATAATACAGCTTTCCTCAAATGCTTGGAAATGTTACACTTGAACCAATTAAAATTCTAGCATCTGGATTTCCAGTTGCTAGATCAGTTGCTAACCCTAAAGCCACAAGGAGAAAGGGAATGGAAGAGGCAAGATAACACCAAAAAAGAAGACTCAGGAATTCGGGAGTAGAAGTGGGACAGATGACTTAGAAGAGTGGAGGGTGATGAAATCTAAGTCAGGTCTCATGGAGAAGTGACTGGATTCATCCTGCCAAACCGGGCAACGGAGGCCGATGGTTAGGATGGATCTGGGCTGAGTAGGGGAGGTTGAATGAAGAGAATTTCTCGGAACTGAGGGACCCGAGTACAAATAGTCCCCCCTCATCCACAGTTTCACCTTCTACAGTTTCAGTTACCCGTGGCCAACAGCAATCCAAAAATAGATCAGTACAGTATATTAAGATATTTTGAGCAAGAGGGAGACCCCATTCACTTAACTTTTATTGTAGTGTATTGTTATAATTGTTATATTTTTAAATTGGTGTTAATCTCTTACCGTGCCTAATTTATAAATTAAACTTTATCATAGGTATGTGTGTGTAGGAAAAAAACATCATATATATATAGGGTTTGGTACTAATTGTGGTTTCAGGCATCCACTGGGGGTCTTGGAATGTTTCCCCCGAGGATAAGGGAGGAAAATTGCACATAGAGTAAAAGGATTCATTAAGTACACGTAAAATAAATAGAGAAAAGTGTAGCCAAAGTATGTCATCATGGCTTTTCAGAGCACATAATAGATAAAGGGAAAAGCCGTAGAAACAATCAGAGAAAAAGAGGTCATGTGCAAGGACTCAGGAGTAAGAGTGGCCTCAGACATCCTGGCAACACTAGATACTAGAAGGTACCACATCAGTGTCTTCAAATACTGTGAGAAAATTACTTTCAATCTAACATTCTGTACTCTGGCATCAGTCGACAATATGAGAGGAGAATGAAGACATTTTTAGACTTGCAGGGCTACAGATATTTACTCTCCCCGCGTTGTTTTTCTCAGGGAGCAAGTAGAAGAGGAAAGGAAGTGAGGAAGCGCAGGAAGCAGCAGAGGAGAGAGGGCAGGCAGTCCCGGGAGGGAGGGCTGGGGGGCGGAGAAGGTGATGTGGGACTGGGATTTTATATGTTTGACCACGTGGAAAATTGTGTTGAATCTTCATTGTAGGATGTAGGAAGAATTAGGAGTTGGTATATAGAAAATAAAGCAAATGAGGATAAAAGGCAATTAAAACACTGGAAAACAAGAAACGATTTGTCTTAGCGGTAACTCATCATGTGAATTCACCAGATGTTCCAGTGTTCCTAGATGAATGACGTTGTGGGGAGAGGGCAGCAGGGGGGCAAAGGAGCTCAGTTTTCATCCTCCCTGGCAGGACCCGAGTTGGTAAGGTCTAAAAGTTCAAAGTCAAGAGCAGCTGTTCAAGTTTGTCATTTCGGATTATGGAGGCAAATACCCAAAGAAACTGATAACGTGGTTTTAAAGTGGCTGTGGGGGAGAGGGCAGGGGCCGGTAGGGAGCTGCAGCTTTTTGTTGTTAGCCATTTAGTGCTATTTGATTTTTTGAACTATCATCTTACATTATTCTGCTTAAAATTTTTAAAAATAAAGTAATAGTTTAAACAATTCGTCACACTCTCTTTTGAAGTTTGACTCAAAGGATTTCTCATTAGTCTGTCATTTGAGGTTTCCGTAACACTGATCCTTTTCCGAGTGAGTTGAGGTCCTCTCTATTGATTCACACTCTTGCTTCATCCGCCTCTCAGTCTCCGGAAGGCTCAGCACAGGGAGGTTTGGGTTGTGGTGGTTTTCATGCTCTTAATAGCAGAAAGGAAATGACTTCCACTTGGATGCCTGCGATATTCCAGGCATTATTCTAAAGGATGTGTATGAAAACTTCGTGTAGCCCTATAGCCCTGTGAGGTGAGTCGTGGTCATGATGGGATAGTGTTCTTTTTTCTTTTTTTTTTTCCTTAAGGAGACAGGGTCTCTTCCTGTCACCCAGGCTAGAGTGCAGTGGCACCGTCATAGCCCACTATAACCTTGAACTCCTGGGGCTCAGATGATCCTCCCACCTCAGCCTCCCAAGTAGCTGGACTACAGGCACATGCCACCACACCTGGCTAATTTTTTAATTTTTTTAATAGGTATATTTTTTATATGTGAGACGTAAGGGTCTTGCTTTGTTGCCCAGGTTGGTCTTGAACTCCTGGCCTCCAGTGATCCTCCTACTTTGTCCTCCCAAAGCGCCAGG
>CAUYSK010008659.1:0-32228 GCA_963575035.1 Avahi laniger
CCACCATGCCCGGCTAATTTTTTTCTAGATATATTTTTAGCTGTCCAATTAATTTCTTTCTATTTTTTGGTAGAGATGGGGTCTCGCTCTTGCTCAGGCTGGTCTCGAACTCCTGAGCTCAGAACGATCCGCCCACCTCGGCCTTCCAGAGTGCTAGGATTACAGGTGTGAGCCACCGCGCCCGGCCTTATGTTTAGGTATCTTAAATAAAAAATCATCTTAGGAGGAGGGCCAACTAGAATGAGACTAAAGCTATAACTAGGTAGAGAAACAGCAGTCACTCATACTAGCCAGGAGAGGGGGATGTTTGGTGTTTGCAGGGTGTACAGTGACCTTGTTTTTCTGGACTTAGACAAAATTTTGAAGTGTTCTTGTTTTGTCTCACTTAAACACACTCTCAGAGTGACCTTGTCTGATGTTGACATTTTGTGAGATTGTTTATGTCCAACAGGAGAATAACATGGCCTCCCTGTGAGCCCCAGGCCAGCTTCAGACAACACTGAGGCCTAGCTGTGAGTGTTTGAGCTGTTTCCAGATGCTGAAGGCTACTTTTTTCTTTTTTAGAGTCTCACTAAGAATCAGTTGAAATCTATTTATATTCACATAACTTTTCATAATTATACGATTTCATTAGTTATGTAAAACACTGAAGTTAGTGTGAAAAGAAAGAACTATTTCTATGAAAACCAGATTGAATGTTTTGAAAAGACTTACTAAGGTGAAATTCTAAAATCATTTTTAAAATGGCTATTGAATTAGGGGTGGGTGGGTAAAATATAAACAAAATAAATAGGCCATTCAGGACCCATTTTTACCAGAAGTATTCTGCATACTGAGTGCTTTACAAGTGTCTTCTGGTTCTTGCTTCACTGTAAAGAAACTCACATTGTAAATTGCAAATGGTATATCATGAGTGTAATTTATATAGTCAAGGTGATGTGTCATACCACTGGAACCACACTCAAAGACAAGGCCGTGGCCTTCTGCACACAGTTAGTGAATTAATATACTTTAATATGTTTTAGCAAAATATTTTAGGTATGTATATGTTATTTTTTATGATTCCTCACTTAAAGCAATATTTTTAATTAACCTACCAACCAGTCCTGATTGTGTCAGGTTAGAGGCTTTTACTGCACAAAGAAATTCATGTAGAGATTTAGGTGCAAACTTACTCCTTTTTTTTTTTTTTTTTTTTTGTAGAGATGGGGTCTCACTATGTTTCCTAGGCTGGTCTTGAACTGGCCTCAAGCAATCCTCCTGCCTTGACTTCACTAATTCCTAATTGCTGGGATTACAGGCATGAGCCACTATTCCTGGCTGCAAAGTTATTTATTGAAACTTGATAATAGTGAAAACATAGAAACAACCTATGTGTTTATTAATGGGAATAATGAAATTATGATATATTCAAAAGATAGAATAAAATATAGTTACTAAAAGTCACATGAAGGCCAGGCGAGGTGGCTTACTCCTGTAATCCTAGCACTCTGGAAGGCTGAGGCAGGAGGATTGCTCGAGGTCAGGAATTTGAGACCAGCCTGAGCAAGAGCAAGACCCTGTGTCTGCAAAAAGTAGAAAAATTAGCTGGGTATGGTGGCGCGCGCCTGTAGTCCCAGCTACTCAAGAGACTGAGACAGGAGGATTGAGGACTTGAGCCCAGGAGGTTGAGGTTGCTGTGAGCTAGGCTGATACCACAACACTGTAGCCTGGGCAACAGAGCTAGACTCTGTCTCAAAAAAAAAAAAAAAAAAAATTCACTTCATGTGGGGTTCATTGCTTATCTGATGTCACTTTGAATATTTAAGTTTTTCATTGACAAAGCACCTCATTTGTATTTTATTCTTTTAAATTGCCTAAATTTTCTGTTGTTTCCCAAAGGATTTGAGACTGCTTACAGTACGATAAAGTTAGTGATATACATCAGAGGAACTATAAATATTGAGATTACAATTATATAGCCTAATATAGTTCTATAGTTGAGTAGTAAATTTAACTTTTAGTTTCCTGGAAGTAGGCAAAAAATAAAATATTCTGATTCTGCAGTTATTGTGATTGACAAAAGGACACATACCTTTTAAAGAAACATTTTTCTGATTCTAAACTTTGAGAAGGAATTTGTTTCATGGACCCTTTTATGCAATTTATACTTTTCTTGCTGTTTCTTGTTTTGTTGTTTTTGTCTACCCAACTAAATTATAAGCTTCCTTAGGACAGACTCCATTTTTCAATACTATTTTTGTTCTGTCTCTGCCTAGAAAACATGCACTTATTATTATTGTGGTCAAAATGATAAATTAAGCAACAATTGCAACACGGCTACATTTGTGGATAATGTTACTGCCGCTTTTCAAAGACTTAATCTTTGAGTAGTTTAAGAATTAATATTTAGGCAGAAATAGAAAGCCTTTAAAAGAAAAAAAGAATTAATATTACTTTTATCCCCCTCAGCAGGAAATCTCTGATAGTCTTCAAAGAAACCTTAACTTATTTATACTTTCTAGCTGAGTACTTAGTGTAAAGAATTGGAAGTTTGTTTGAACTTTTTATGAAAGTTAAGTCTTTTTAAATATGGCCTATAGCTTTCAACTACCTTTTCCTTTCTCTTAGGCCAAGTTATCAAGGCATGGGACATTGGCGTGGCCACCATGAAGAAAGGCGAGGTCTGCCATTTGCTATGCAAACCAGAGTATGCATATGGCTCAGCTGGCAGTCTCCCTAAAATTCCCTCGAATGCAACTCTCTTTTTTGAGGCAAGTATGTGTGTGATGTTGCCTTGTCAGCATCTGCTCTACAGTAGGAATGGCTTTGAAGCAACAGGCATTGGAAAAGGGAGCTAACGTTGCTATTTAGAATCAGATCCAACTTATTTATTTTGAGGCTTGGCTTCTTGAATTGTATCCCATAAACCCAAGGGGTGTGTACCAGTGCTTTCTTAGAAATGTGTCTCTAGCTCGAAAAGATCGTATCCAAATAAACAAAAGACACTAGACTTACAAATAAAGGTTCTGGTTAGTGGTGTTGTGAGTGTGACATAATTAAAACTGACCTGAAGACGCGATGGAAATGTTACAGACAAATGTTAACCATGCCTATTCCAAGCTGCAAGGTATTTTCCTATTATAAATGTTTAAATGTCACAGATCTCACTTCTTCATTAGAAGCAGTCGGTGGTAATAATGTGGTGTTCATCCTGTGTTGAATTACACAGTTGGCAAAACCTGATTTTTAAGAATCACCCTAACTAAGTAAAATATACCTTTAGTCAGTTGTAGGCCAGATTCACAGGATTTATTCTTATATTTTAAGAAGGGAACTCTGTAAGTCTGGGTGGAAAAAGAGTGGTCTCAGAGTCAGACAAAATGGTTCTGACTCTGCAAGACCAGCCTCTTGTAGCTCTGGCTTTTTGCCCACAAAGCAGTTTTCCTGGTATTTCTTGTCTTTGCATTATCATTAAATGAAATTCTTTCTAAATATTGAAAAGTGTAGTGTTCTTTTTTCCCTACTTTTCCAATAACTGAGATGCATAGGTAAATACCTTTTTTAAAAAACAAAGTTTTATTTTGTAAAATGAAAGAATTGGTTGCTCTTGCTTTTTACATATGTTAAATTGGCTTTATTTGGCTTTTTCTCAGCCAAATTCCTTTTTGCTTTGTAGATTGAGCTCCTTGATTTCAAAGGAGAGGATTTATTTGAAGATGGAGGCATTATCCGGAGAATAAAACAGAAAGGAGAAGGATACTCAAATCCAAATGAAGGAGCAACAGTGGAAAGTAAGTACTGCTGTGAGAGGGAACTTGTCTCTAAAAGTTGGGCTCCGTTTATGGGGATGAAATGGATATTTTTAAAATCTATTTATAGAAATAAATATATTGACTATATCTTAAGAATAGTTTTAGACTCAACATTTATTTAATGATGACTTCATTTAGTAAATACCAATTCAACAATACGTCCCAGGCACCCTACCAGCCTCTACAAACTAAAAAATAAATAAAAGGTAATCCCAGCCAGACGTGGTAGTATGTGCCTGTAGTCCCCGCTACTTAGGAGGCTGAGGCAGGAGGATCACTGAAATCCAGGAGTTCAAATTTGCAGCATGCTATGATCATGCCATTGCACACTCCAGCCTGGGCTACAGAGTAAGACCCTGTCTCTAAACAAAAAAGAAAGAAAAAAAAGAAGCAAAATAAAGAGTTCATTTAAAACAGTACTAGGCCGGTGGTTCATGCCTGTAACCCTACCACTCTGGGAGGCTGAGGTAGGAGGATTGCTTGAGGCCAGCCTGAGCAAAAACAAGACCCCATCTCTACAAAAAATACAAAAATTAGCTGGGCGCAGTGCCTCGCACCTGTAGTCCCAGGTGATCAGGAGGCTGACGCAGGAGAATCGCTGGGCCCAGGAGTTGGAGGTTGCAGTGAGCTATGATCACACCACTGCACTCTAGCCCAGGAGATAGAGCAAGACCTTGTCTCAAAAAAAAACAGTTAAAATTTAAATTTGAAAAACCAGTAAACTAGAATAGTTGAGTTTCTTAACATATATACTATTTTCTATCCATATTTCATTTATACAAGTATGGCAAATTAGTTCAAATTTTGTTATTGTTTTTGCAGGCAGTTATAAATATTACTACTGGGTCCCAGACTTAGCTCTGGCCTCAGCTGGCTCTAACTAGACCTCACCTCTGGGCTTTAGATTCCTTCCTGTACAGTGAAGGAGGGTTGAACTTCTTGATTTCTAAGGTCCTACTTGCCTTAAAAATCCATGATAGAATTTTAAATGTTTATGTAAGTTATAGGAATGATAGAAAGTTGTCTTCACTATATTAACAGGCACTTAGAAAGTTTGTCTATAACATGTATTTAAAATTTTATTATGAAAATTTTCAAGCATATATACAAAAAGTTTATTCTTATGATACAGGAACTACCTAGATTCAACAATTTATATTTTAAAACTGGAGGTTTTTGCCAACTAAATTAAGAAAAACTTTTTACAATTATAGACAATACCACAAAACCACCACTGTAGAAATGACTTTGGAGCAGGCTAAATTAAATCAAATCTTGCTTTTAGTAATATTTTTGGTGGCGGTCATTTTTTTTTTAACTTTGTTTTGAAATAATTTTAGACTTACAGAAAAGTTGCAAAACTAGTATAGAGAGTTCCCTTATGTGCTTTGCCCAGCTTCCCCTAATGTTAACATCTTACCCATCACAGTACACGTATCAAAATCAAGAAATTAACACTGATGCAATACTATTAGCTACTCTACAAATCTAATTTGAATTTCACCAGTTACCACACTAACGTCCTTTTCAGGTCCAGGATCAAATTCAGGATCCAGGATTGTATTTAGTTGTCATGTCTCCTTATTCCCCTCCAGTCTGTGACAGTTCTTCAGTGTTTCTTTGTTTTTTATGACTCGTACTTTTGAGGGCAACTCGCTGTTTTGTAGAATATCCTTCAGTTTGGGTTTGTCTGATATTTTAAATGATTAGATTGAGGTTATGCGATTTTGGGAAAATACCACCAAAGTGATGATGTGCCCTTCTCAAGTCATTATCAAGAGATATATTGATACTGATGTCTCATACAGGTTATGTTAACTAGATCAGTGGGGTCCGCCATGTTTCTCTACTGCAAGTTACTATTTTCCCTTTGTAATTACAAAGTATCTCAGTAGGAGAGAAACACTGTTGTTTTACATCACACTTTCACATGCTCATTTTGGCATCCTTTACTGATTTTTACGTACAGCAGCTATTACCATAGTATTTGACTAATGGTAATTTTTCTATTTCCATTGTTCTTCTACATTTGTTAATTGGAATTCCACTATAAGGAAGAGCTGCCTCTTTTCCCCTATATATTAATTCAGTTAATTTATCTCAGTATAGATTTGGACTTACGGATTTCTTTTATAAGTTATTCATTACTATTTTTATGTTATTGCTCAAATTGTCCCAGATTTGACCACTGGAAACTCCTTTAAGTTGGCTCTTGTGTCTTTTCAACATACCTCCATAGTTTGTTTGTTTTTTATCACTTTCTTACTTTCTGGTACCACAAGATGTTCAAAGCTCATCTTAAAATTTCCCTCCCCAGGCCTGGAATCAACCATTTCTCCAAGGATCCCTGATTCCTTTTATTGGAGAATGATACTTAGAAACCAAGATCTGGGTGCTAGGTGTTTTCCTGCTACGGGATGAATATCATTGCTGCTAGAACCTCTCAGCAGACAGAGCTAGGGAAATATATGTACCTCAGCATACACACACACACACACACACATGTATGTGTATTTCTATTAACATATCAGGCTGTATATATATCAAGAACCATGAATACATACTGACAGTTCCAATTACAATCCAATACCATAGATTTGTTCTTCTCCCTTTGCTCACTTGAAACTCCTTTCATCAACAGTGAAAAACCTGGCTCTCACTATCCACAACATATTACTTATTTGTTCAATTCTAGTACATATGAAAGCGGTTTTCGAATTGCTAACCCGTACCCTGTAGAAAACAGACTTCCTAAGTAGGAAATATTTGTCTGTTCTTTCCTTTGTCATCAGCCTTACAGCATACATTCAAAGCACTTTTGCAGCCTAGGTGAATTCTTCCTCACCATCAGCGTAACTGTTGTTCAGCTGTAGCGCCATTGGGTTCATTTGTTGCTGTTTGTATTCCATTTGGGGTTCCCCTCGCACTCTGGCTGATTTTAATTAATTTGGTTTTTTTGGAGTATGGAAAACATTGCCATGATTCTAAACTGTACAAAAAAGCTATTCTCAGAAGTGTCGTTCCCACTCACCTGTCCCATTTCCCATGTTTCCACCCTGCTCCAGTATCGTTACTTACATCATTAGTTTCTGGTTTTTCTTCCTGTATTTTGTTATTATGCTTTTTTTTAAAGAAATGAGCAGATACATGATTTTTTAAACATTTTTTCTTATATCCCCTTCTCTTTTTTTCCTGAAGGCTAGCATGCAATGGATGGAATTTTTAAAATGTATTTGAATAGTCCTTTACGTAATTTTATTTTTTCTCTCTCTGTTGAGAAAGAACAATGACTAATCTTTTGTCTCTCATCTTGTTAGAATGTACTTTCCTGGGAAATTTTAGAGTAAATGATTTATTTTTACTTTTTCTCCCAAAAGCCCTTTTTGGTTTTCCAGAACCAGTCAATTTTATAGAAATGTATTATGTTGTATCTTCATTTATCAAGGTTAAGATGTCCTGCTTTCTGTCTTTTAAACAAGTTAGCTGTATAGGGGAGGAGGATAGAGATTTGCCTTAAAGGTGGTCGCTATCCAAAACCAAGATCACCTTGTTCTTTTTAAAATCTTCTCAATCATTGCTGGTTTGCCTTTTCTTGGTAGCATCACCCATACACTTAGATTCGAAATCAAGTCTATAGTAGTAACATTCATCGGGTGTCGGGAAGGTGGGAGGGGGAGGAGGGGGTGGGTATATACACACCTAATGGGTGCTGTGCGCACCGTCTGGGGGATGGACACACTTGAAGTTCTGACTCAGTGGGGCAAAGGCAATATATGTAACCTGAACATTTGTACCCCCGTAATATGCTGAAATAATAAATAAAGTAAGTAAGTAAATAGAAAAAAAAATTTTTTAAATCAAGTATAAAACCTGGAACTAAAGCAAGCTCTAGAGTGAAAGAGCACAATAGATACTGATCACCCGTTACAATATGTTGTTATAGCTACTTAGGAGTTACTAAATTTCTGTCCTGTCTGTGTAAAGATATAATGAAGTAGTATGGGGGAGGGGAAAGATAGGCTTTAGAAGTGATAGACTTGAGTTTTGAATCTTGGAATTGCTCCCTTATATTTTTATGACTTTAGACAAGTTACTTAACCACCTTGAGCATCCAGCTTTCTTATCTGTAAAATAGGAATAATAATCTTTTACCCCCACAGGTTGTTATGACAGCTATGAAGAAAGGTGCCTAGCACATGGTGGGCACTTAATTTCTTTTTTCTACCCTCTGTATTGTATTCATATGATTTGTTTTGCTTCCTTTTACCTTATTTAAGGAAATAAATTGCTGACTCTTCCCTTTCTCTTATCTCCTACATCTAAGCCATCAGCAGATTCTCTTGGCCCTACTACAGTTGACCTCATTTGTTTCTAATAACAGTCTTCAAATTAATTATGTAGCTTCTTAATAGTATTCTTATCTAAAGCATATTTCTCTAGTTTTTGTTTTTTTGAAGAGTAACATTATGTACTGAATCAAAAAGACTTTTACTGAATTGTGATCTTTTCCTACCTTTTCATAATTTGTTTTTCTCTTTGTGGAAGAGGGAACTTATGTTAGTTTGACAGGATTTATTCTTTCCCAGAGAAATTTTGATTTTTACTCTTTATGTGAGGATCCGAATGCTTGCAAATCAATTTTTAGACTCTGTTCCAGTGTACTTTTTCTTGTGTCAATTACGATAACCATCTTGAAGTTTTTATTCAGTATTATCCTTTCCATTAAAAAAAATCAGTGTGTTCTAAGGTACCGTAAATGACATGATTATGATTGACTGACGCTTTAGTCATCATACTTAAGTCTAATTGCCAGTCATGGCTACATTGCTACTTCTAAGCTTTGCTTTCTTAGAAAATCCAGTCTTACTGACATAAATCTCTAAATAGCTACTATTTCCTCTTCCCCCTACTCCCAGACTCTCACATCTTCTGATTTGTCAACTGTAGTGGTTGGAAAAGGCCCATCAAAATGCTGGCTATATGTGGTCCTCTTGCCTCTCAGCCACATTTGAATGCAAAGAATGCAGACAATTGGCAATATTTTTAAGTGTGAAAATTTCAGCAGTGTGATCTGTTAAAGTACCTCCCTTCCTCCTCACCTCCTTTCCTTCTCCAAATCCCACTGAAATGGGATGGGGGTGGATTTTCAAAAGAGAGGAAGAAATCAGTAATATTACTAGAAAATGGAAGAATCCAACAAGTGGATCAAAAATTATGAAGAATTTCTGGAATATGTAAAGTAAATGAAATTGGACTGATGGAAACTAGACTCAGCGAACCCAACCCAAAACAGGTGTAAAGACCTCTGCAGAGGTACATACCGTTCCTCTCAACAAGCTCAGGCAGAACTCCAAGCTCAGTCAGCTGGTTCAAGGGAGCCAAAGCAGACTATGCAGCAGTCATCTGGGTTGTTATAAAACAATATGGAACAGCTGGGCCAGTAAACCTCTAACGCAGTAGTTGTCAACTTTGGCTGAATTTAGAATTTCCTGGGGAGCTTTAAGAAGTCATGATGTCCAGTCCAGTTAAATAAGCATCTCAGATCTCAAAAGATGAAACTCCAGGCAAAAGTATTTTTTAAAACTCCCGAGATGATTCTAGTTTGCAGCCAAGGACTGAAAACTAGACTGCTCTAGGGTCTAGCTGTGACTTTTGCTCCTAAGCTAAAACAAATACATCCAATTTTTAAAATAAAATAGGGATCTGTCTCAGAAGACTCCAATTGTTAGGACTAGGACTAGAAAGTGAGAATGTAAAGTATCTTTAAAATTTTAAAACAGATTTAAAGGGGAAAAAGTGAAAAGGCAGCTTTTCACAACAGTAAATAAAGCTAAAGCGTGCTCTTCCCGAAGTAAAACTGTTTTATACGTCAGCAGTGGGGAAGGGTGTCCCCGCCTTCCTGTGCACATCATGCTCAGCTCATAGCAAGCCCGTGCTCAGTAAATATTTGTGGTATCTTCACCCATAGATCCCCACAATTAGCCCGCTCTTTGGGAGGAGGCCTGCCATGGAAGCATGTCCAACTGCTTAGGAAATGGTGCCTGGTAACTATAACTATTCGATCATTCTGAAACCTTCCTTTATAATGTGACCAGAAAACAAAGAATCATCAGCAAATGCCATGAGAAAAGAGGCACTAAAATGGACTAACAGTGGACAGGCGCGGTGGCTCATGCCTGTAATCCTAGCACTCTGAGAGGCCGAGGTGGGAGGATCGCTCAAGATCAGGAGTTCGAGACCAGCCTGAGCAAGAGTGAGACCCCGTCTCTACTAAAAATAGAAAGAAATTGGCTAGACAACTAAATATATATATATATATATATAAAATTAGCCGGGCATGGTGGCGCATGCCTGTAGTCCCAGCTGCTTGGGAGGCTGAGGCAGGAGGATCGCTTGAGCCCAGAAGTTTGAGGTTGCTGTGAGCTAAGCCAATGCCACGACACTCTAGCCCGGGCAACAGAGTGAGTCTCTGTCTCAAAAATAAACTAAAATAAAATAAAATGTACTAATGAAAGAAATAGAAGAGAACCTTAAATAAAAATACTAATTATTAATAACTATCTTCAGAGATAGTTAGCAGGATATTAAATTCATAAGTCAAAAACCCAACTTCTCTGAAAAAGGAAAGGGGGAACAAAGTTTTTGGAAATTAAGAATATGATTATCAAAATTGAAACTCAGAGGAAAGATTGAAGAGCAAAATAGACAGTCCTTGAAATCTGAATTGATGCTCCGAAAGATAATCAAGGATAATCTCAGAACACAGAGGGGGAGAAAAGATGGAAGGTGGAAGAGAAATTTTAGAAGACATCAGTGATAAATCTAGGGGAGACAATAGGCATCTAATAGAAAATTTCTTAGAGAAGATAGAAGAGTCTTGAGATTGAAAGGTCCAATTAATAGTAGCAAGTAGGAATAGGAGTGTTTTTTTTTTTTCACCTAGATCCCTCCTGGTAAAATTTCTGTATTGCATAGCTTAAAAGAAATTTCTGAACTCTTCCAGGGAGGAAAAACCTGGGTGCAAAGGAATGAGAATCTTCATGACACCAAATACTAAAGACAGTGCTTTTGAACTGTGTCTATAGCTATAAGTATTTGGAACCTAGAATTCTGTACTCAAACTATCAAGTATGGGAACAACGTTAACTTTTTGCAATATGCAGACTCATACCCTTTTTGAAAAAAATACTGTAGAATATACTAAAATATAAAAAAGCCAAGAAATAACAACTCAAGGCATAAGAAGCAGTAGTAAGCAAAAAAGTAATTCCCATATTGAATACATTTATGCTAAAAGATCCCTAAAGTGGTAGAGCTGTAATGTTAAAAGTAATATTAATAATATAAGAGTCTGGACCTAGGTTCTTGGTCATTTTAACAAAATTTGGTGAGAGTAGTAAGGAAATGAAGAGGGGAGGCAAAATTACCTAAAATTATTTTCTTTTTTTTTTTTTTTTTTTTTTGAGACAGAGTCTCACTGTGTTGCCCGGGCTAGAGTGCTGTGGTGTCATCTTAGCTCACAGCAACCTCCAACTCCTGGGCTCAAGCCATCCTCCTGCCTCAGCCTCCCAAGTATCTGGGACTACAGACATGCACCACCATGACCGGCTAGTTTTTTTTTTTTCTATATATTTTTAGTTGTCCGATTAATTTCTTTCTATTTTTAATAGAGATGGGGTCTCGCTCTTGCTCAGGCTGGTTTTGAACTCCTGAGCTCAAACAATCTGCCCGCCTCGGCCTCCCAGAGAGCTAGGATTACAGGTGTGAGCCACCGTGCCCGGCCTAAAATTATTTTCTTACTCCAGGGGAGATTATGTTCATTAATTCTTAACATTGATAAAAATATGTGTACCTTTAAGTGATTTGTTCACAATTTAATGGAAAGTACTAAGAATAGCATGTAGAACTTCCAAACCACATTATGTGGAGTGAGGAAAAAGAACAAGGATAACCTCATCAATTCAGAAAAAATTATAAACAAAAAATAAAAAAACACTGTATAGCAAACCTAGAAGAAGAATAAAGCTACTCATATCAATGATTACAAAAAATATGGATGGTATAATGTCACCTATTAAAGGCAAAAGGTCTCAAAGTGATAACAAAATCTAGCTATATGTTCTTTATAAGTCAAATGCCTAAAAAAAAAAAAAGGCACCAAAAATTGAAGATTGAGGAACGATTCTGTGTATGCCCATGTTGAAATCTGATCGAACTGTGAGGTTTTTAAAATTCTGTTTGTTTTTCGCATTCTTTTAAAATATTTATGAATGTCCAGGCAAATAAGTCCAGGGAGAGAATACAAATGCTTGAAACCCATTTTATTATGTGTTTTCACAAAATAATGTAGTATGGCACTCGGTCTAAAATGGTCCATGTTTATTCTTTCACACATTTTGGATTTAGGGGACTAGGATTCTTTAATGTATTTTGGATTTAGGTGGCTCATGCCTGTAATCCTGGTACTTTGGGAATCTGAGCTAGGAGGATCATTTAAGGCCAGGAGTTCGAGACCAGCCTGAGCAAGGATGAGACCCCTGTCTCTATAAAAAATAGAAAACTTAGCCAGGTGTAATGGTGTAATTCCCATATTGCATACCTGTAGTCCCAGCTACTCGGGAGGCTGAGACAGGAGGATCTCTTGAGCCCAGGAGTTTGAGGCTGCAGTGAACTATGATGATATCACTGCACTCTAGCCCAGGCAACAGAGTGAAATCCCTGTCTCACCAAAAAAAAAAAAAAAAATAAGGGGTTTATATAGTTACCGTTTTCTAAAAAGGTATCTCTAAGTCATCAGGTGGAATAAAATCATAGTAGAAAATAGTCTTTTTTGACTACAGAAAAAAAAAATCCAGCCAATTGATCATTTATTTTATTTTATTTTATTTTGTTTTTGAGACAGAATCTCACTCTGTTGCCCAGGATAGAGTGCCGTGGTGTCAGCCTAGCTCACAGCAACCTCAAACTCCTGGGCTCAGATCCTCCTGCCTCAGCCTCCCGAGTAGCTGGGACTATAGGCATGCGCCACCATGCCCAGCTAATTTTTTCTGTATATATTTTTAGTTGTCCAGCTAATTTCTTTCTATTTTTTTTAGTAGAGATGGGGTCTCACTCTTGCTCAGGCTAATCTCTAACTCTTAAGCTCAAATGATCTGCCCACCTCGGCCTCCCAGAGTGCTGTGATCACAGGCATGAGCCACCACGCCCGGCCTGATCATTTATTTTAGAATAGTATTAAAAAACAAAAGCTTCATATCAGTATAGAATTTGAAAAGCTTCCTCGAATTTAATTAGGAGTACTAATAGATTCAAACAGGAAAATTCCCATAAATTAGTGAAAATTACCACCCTGTTCTTAATGTCCTATTTTCAGATTAGTCATTAAACAAATATTTACTTTCTGGCCCCGAACTGTGTGCTGGGCACTGTGAGGCATAAAAGAAGTGGAAGACATAGCCTTTGCCTGCTAGGAATTTAATTTATACTTTGACAGCTTTCTGTGTGGAGCCATTAATGTTTTATTATACACAATTCTAGAACATGTTTAATCTGGTATAATTTACCACTAATTACAGGAAGATAGTCATAGCTAACATTCCGCGAGTTCATTTCTGTGAACTCCACACTTAACACAGTGTTTTCACACAATAGACACCCCAACACATGAACGAATGAACGTCAGGGCTGGGTTAAAAGCTCTACATCAGTACCTAATTTAATCCTCTCAGCAGTTGTGAGTTAGCTAGTAGTATTGTCCCCTATTCTGTGGATGACGAAACTGAGCTTCAGATCATTTAAATTACCTTGCCCACAGCCACAGTTGTTAAGTGGTAGAATGGGACTGGCATCCAGGTCTAACTCAAGTGCTTTATTGGTGTGAAGGAAAGAGTGGTAAGGGTTTGAGTTAGTGGAGAATTTTTTTAAATTTAATTTTAGAGTTGAGGTCTCACTATGTTGCCCAGGCTAGACTCTAACTCCTGGGGTAAGGGCATCCTCCTGTCTCAGCCTCTCAAGTAGCTGGGGGACTACCATGCCTTTCTGGGTGGAGAATTTATTGCCAGGTAGATGCTTCTTGTTTGGACTATGGAATAGAAATCATTTGTGTAAATGTTACTGTATTCTATACCTGCTCTCAGTTAGCATCTGTCCCTTGCTTCCAAAAGCAATCTTAGAGTGAGTGGTGTTTGTTCATTATAAATAGTACAAACTGGTGCAGAGGAGGAAGATAAGCAGTTTGGGGGAAATGTGACCACCATGCCTGATGGGAACTGTTTCTCTTGTAATCAGTGATTAATATGCCTCTCCTGCTTTTAGAAGTCCATCTCTGCCTGACTTTTCAGGGGGTTATTAAGATCCTACTCTCTCTTGGATGCACTGCTCTATTAGACAGGAGACACAGGCAGAGAAAAACTCATTTGGCATGAATTAGGCAGCAGAGAAAACCCTTGCCTAGTGGGAGTAACCTGTCACAACCTGGTTTTCTCTGGCCAAGTGACCAGTCCTGTCTAGAAGTAATGCCATTACACACTCCATTCAGATCCCCGTGACCCAGTAATTGTTTTGAGAATGAGTACGAAGCTATCAGACACCAACTACTATAATTAGAAAAGGGAAAAACAGACACTTACCAGAGCTAACGTCTTTAGGCTGGAACATTTACAGCACTTTTTTTTAAGTTATGGAGCCTCTTTCTCAGTTGTGCTTCCTAAAATACAGATTTTACAGTTTTGAGGTTCTTGCATTCCAGTTTTTGTTACTGCTGTGCATTCTCTTTCCTTTTTCCCCCTATTTTAATCGGAGTACAAATTGCTGTCAGCACATCGAGTTCATGTGCCAGCCACATTCAGAACAGGGTGTTCCGTGCTCTTCAAAACAAAATTGCTCTAGGGCAGTAAGAGAACAATAAGTCAGAGCTCCAGTTTAAGTGATGTTTTGCAGCTCACTTGATGTGGTTACACTCGGATTGCACAGCTAAGCTTGAGTAATTTGATTCGGTTTGACTTTGGGGGGATTTGGAGGACCTCCCCCACTTTAAGTTACATAGACTTTAAGACAAGAAAAAATATTGTCTCTTTTTAACTTGTTTGTTTCTTTCTCTACCAGAAAAGCCCTAAGTAGAAGCATCCTGTATGTACTTTTATTCTCTTTGGGCACGTCATAGATGATTTACTTCCCATAAATCACGCTGGTTGGGATTAGCAACAGACCTCCTGAGCCCTAGAGGCTGAGCTCCCAGTGAGTCATGATGGTTATTATTAAATATTTATTAAGTGAGTATTTGCACTAAGAGATGCCAGGTCAAAAGTAACCGTAGGTCTTCCACAGCAAGAGCCGCCGTGGTTTTGTGTTGTAGCAGTTGTTAAGATGATTAATAAAAAGGAATGACTGGCTCTGTGGAGGGGAGGCACATCTGCATGCTGCCACCCAGGGGGCCTGCTGTGGGGGGGGCAATCTTTCTGTGGCTCCCAGTGGTGCGAGTTCTTGTCAGCAGTCTTGTAGAACTTGTCACACCAGTGTCCCAAATTTAGGAACCAGTTAACCCGGCAATATCCTTTACTACTTGTAGATGTAAAGAATCAAGGGGCTGTGTGTACCCTGAGGCTATGAAACCTCCTTTGCTCTGACATTTCAGATATTGTCTATATTGCAAGGTGGTGTTTTTTTAATACACATATAAACTGAGGTGTATATGTGTATATGCGTATCAGTTTGAGATTTTTTGGCACTGGAGGTAGTGCTTGTTCAGGTTCAATCGTGAGGAGTTAAGATTTTCCAGAAAAACAGATGAGTCCATATGTAAACTAAAAAGTATTTATAAGAGCCATCGAAAATTTTACCTTCCTATTATATGGTCACAAACATTGGTTCTATTATTGTCTCTCTGAAACTAGCTGCAATTAATGTTTTGCTTTCTTAATTATGCCTTTGTTATAGTTTTGACCTTTTTTCTTTGCTTGCTTCCTTCGTTTATCTTTCCCAACATGTTTATTAGTAGCCAATTTTTTTTTTCCCTAATGATAGGTTATCACATCTAAAGAGAACTTCTGAAATTATTTATGTAATTTGAATATCAAGTACCTATATCAAGCTGAAAACCAGCCTAGGAAACTGACACACAGGCAGGAATCCTTTGCAGAGGCTCTGGATTTCCTGTTTTGAAAACACATTCAAACTTGATCAACCAAAAGCCACAAGAAATGTACCGATAATTTCCTCCCCCACCAAATGTACTTTCCTTTAGGGAGAAAGATGATACTTCTAACAATAAACCTTAGACAAAAAGACCTGTCTTTTTGTGAGCTATTAGGATAATGCATCTCAATACTTAAGACATTCCACAATATATGAACTAAAGTTCACTTTGCTCAGCAAATCTTTCTTGTGACAAGTCTCATCCATTATCCTAAATTTCTTTGGGCGGATTTAAAAATATTTGGAAATGCAAACTTTTACAAACTCTTAACACCTTGAGAAACATTTTTACTCTAGTAAAAATATCTTAAGCCTTGGACTTCCTGAAGAACCTCTCTAGTATGCATGTATAGTCATGCACCACACAACATTTGGGTCAATGATAGACCACCATATATGACAGTGGTCCCATAAGATTATAATACCACATTTTTACTGTTCCATTTCTGTGTTTAGATATGTTTAAATACACAGATGCTCACCATTGTATTACAGTTGCCTGCAGTGTTCAGTACAGTAACCTGCTGTACAGGTTTGTAGCCCAGGAACAGTGGGCTATACCATCTAAGTTTGCATAAGTGCACTCTGTGATGTTCATACAATGATGAAATCGTCTGATGACGCATTTCTCAGAACCTGTACCCATCCTTAAGTGATGCATGACTGTATTTGAAAATAATAAAGTTGAATTTATTTTAAAAATACTTTCCAATTCACAAGAACTTTTAATATGCTACAAGTTAATTTTTATTTATTATTATTAGAGTATTACAAAAGTGGATATAACAGAGAATCATCTGCATCTATGATTGTGAGACATATGCCAGCTCCACCCAGTCCAGCTCTAGCTGTTGTCTGGAGGAGCTGACTCAGGAGTCAAGGCCCTCTCTAGTTTGGCCCAAGCTTCCTAAACTTCCTGCTGTGTCTGTGACGGGAACAAATCAGGGTGGTATTAACCCTAGTGAGCTAGAAATGAGTAGAGAGCTGCAGAGCATAAATGTCCAGGTGACATTTTGGCCCTAGTGTCTACACCACTGCTGTTCACTCTTCAGTTTCTCTCATTTCTCAGGCCCAGGCTAGAGGTAATCCGATCAAATGATTAGCTACAGGAATTAGCTTTGAAGCTGGTTTCTCGGCTATACTGAGAGTTATGTGACTGAGTCATAGAATCACAGAACTTTAGAGCTTCTAAGGACCTTCAAAGATCATGTAGTTCAAAGTAGAGTAAGTTGAAATCAAACTTTTATTTGGAAAATAATAATTGTCTTATTGAATGTGGAATAAGTATAACATAACAAGTGGTTTTTAGCCTCTCGAAAGCAAACAGTCTAAGAAAAGAAGCATGTTATGAAATAGATTTGAATATAGGCCATTATATAACAGAAATAGAAATAAAGAATTTTCTTATGAAAGACAAATTATTATATTGCTTGGTGACTGTTATGCTATCACACAAGTCATCTATTTTTCTTTCTTTGTTTTTTTTTTTTTGAGACAGAATCTCACTCTGTTGCCCTGGGTAGAGTGCCATGGCATCAGCCTCGCTCATAGCAACCTCAAACTCTTGGGCTCAAGCGATCCTCCTGCCTCAACCTCCCAAGTAGCTGGGACTACAGGCATGTGCCACCATGCCCAGCTAATTTTTTCTATTTTTAGTAGAGATGGGGTCTCTCTCTTGCTCAGGCTGGTCTCAAACTCCTGACCTCAGGTGATCCTTCCACCTTGGCCTCCCAGAGTGCTAGGATTACAGGCCTGAGCTACTGCACCTGGCCTATCCATCTTCTTACTGAGTCAAAGACCTAAGCAGAGGCCCGGCGCAGTGGCTCACGCCTGTAATCCTAGCACTCCGGGAGGCCAAGGCGGGTGGATTGTTTGAGCTCAGGAGTTCGAAGTCAGGCTGAGCAAGAGCGAGACCCCGTCTCTACTAAAAATAGAAAGAAATTAATCGAACAACTAAAAATATATAGAAAAAATTAGCCGGGCATGGTGGCGCATGCCTGTAGTCCCAGCTACTTGGGAGGATGAGGCAGAAGGATTGCTTGAGCGCAGGAGTGTGAGATTGCTGTGAGCTAGGCTGACGCCATGGCACTCACTCTAGCCCGGGCAAAAGAGCGAGACTCTGTCTCAAAAAAAAAAAAAAGTAGTTGTAAAGTTTCAGATAAGTGCTTTTTGTAGAAAAAAGAGTAACTGATCAAGAAAAAAAGTATATCTGTATGTAGAATTCGATTTGTGAAGTTATAGTAGACTATTGATTCTTTCACACTTTAATTATTTCTATTAGTTCCAAGGGATATAACTGAATTAGTTACTGATATTGCCTTTGGATTTTCCATTCTTATTCAAATATATTTGTGAATGAGATTAGGACTCTTTTAAAGAGCTTCTGTATTCAGTTAACCTTTGTATGTCTGTCATTGGGGAAATAGCCACGGTTGTTTTTACTTGCCTAAGCATCCAAAGCCAAGATGCAGTTATACATATTTAAGCCATTATATAGTTAATATTAAATTTGTAGCACTTTAATAATTATTAGTAAATAATCAAGTATTTCTTGACCTTGTGTTTGTTATAGGTGAGGAAACCTCTGTCTTATAGCAGGGTTAAATTAAACCTGTGTTTCCGGTTTGTTCTGTTACCCACTAGGCTTTCTTACTGATACAGACAGTTATCAGTACTCATACGTTTAGCTTAAAACAGAAAGAAAATATGGTTGCTCCTGAACTTTCAGGCTGGGGGGACTAAGTTTCAGCACCACATTCCACGTGTGTCTCTTGATGGAATGAGAAAGGGGAAATGGCATTTGCCACGTTGTCGGCCACTCATTCATCGCTTCACTGAATTAGCGAGTCCCAGGGAGCATCTTTGCTGACTGTCCTGTCTCCTCACCCTCAGTCCACCTGGAAGGCCGCTGTGGTGAAAGGATGTTTGATTGCAGAAACGTGGTATTCACTGTTGGTGAAGGAGAAGACCACGACATTCCGATTGGAATTGACAAAGCCCTGGAGAAAATGCAGCGGGAAGAACAATGTATTTTATATCTTGGACCACGGTAAGCAGCATACCGGTTCAGAGCACGGTGAAGCTTCCTAAGGAACAGGGGTATGCTCGTTTTTCATTCAGCGTTTTGGCATTTTCAGTGAATACAACAGTGGCAACAATTAATTAAATCAGGCTATAGTTCGTCATCAGTAAATTTGGAGGTTTGTGAGCATTTTACTTGATTGATGTGTGTCAAGGATAGGCCAGTTTCGCTTTTTGGGATTATTTGTTTTGTCTGCCGTCATGCCAAGACAGAGAGCTGCTGACCCTTCTCACATGTTGTCCTGCCCCCTCTTCCCTTTTCTTTAAATTAGGCAGGAAACAGTAAAACATGGGAGGGTGGGACGCAAAGAAGCATTTGGATGATTTACCACCACTTGAGTTTGTGCCACCTGTTCTTCCAGAGTCCCTTAAAAAAAGGATGTTCTTCCTGGATCTGAAGACAACAGAGATGACTCATTCTTTGCCTAAGTTTTTCCCATTATAAGGATATCCATTAGCACTTCCAGGCCTAGAACTATCAGACACTGACAGTCTCTCTTGTGAAAACATGTCTGGTGTTATTGTTAGATCTAAAATTATACCATTTCTGTAACCCTTCTAGCTTGAGAAATGGACCCCAGAGAGAAACCAGGATATTTTGATTCTGTTTGCATGAAAGTCCATCTCCTTAGCTAATATATCATTCCCTCTGGCTCTGTGGATTTCAGATGGTAAAATTTTGAGTTATTAAGAATCTTGATGAGCTGCATTTGCCTACAGGTAGTATTGCGCCTACAGTCTCTTGCCTTTGTGTAGCTTCTGTAGTAATCCAGTGGCAAATTTACCTGTGCCCTGACACCTGATCCATAATCATATTTTTGAGGTGACGTGTCAGCCATGCCATTGCCACTTGAGAATGCTTCCGAAATGCTCTGCATTGAGCTCTTGGAAGCCTCCCCTGAAGCACCTTTCATAGGTCGTCTTTTTCTCTACCCTGTTCCTTTTCCACTACCGTAGTCCCACTTCCATGTGTTTCTTTACATTGACTCTGTAGTTGCAGTTCATTCTCAGGTGAAGCTAATTCTGTTTCTAGAAGGAACTTTTTTTAATCAAGTAGAGCAGGGAGAAGGCTATCTCCTCCATATCCATGTAATCTCTAATTACTTTTAATCAGCATTCCAAAATTGCACTAGTTCTAAACTCATGGGGGAGGGGTGATGTCTAATGTATGCTTTCAGATTTAAGCTCCTTAAGGATAAGTTCTTTATGTATTGTGAGCATACAGTATTTTATGATTCGGTTTATTACATTTTAACCTAGCCGAAGGCAGTTGTGGTGGCAGATGTCTCAAGTTTAATGGCAAAGAGAAACCGAAATTTTCTTTATATTTTTTAACGTGGATAGTTCCTTGCAGGTTTAAACTTTTTGTTGTATCATTAGTGATTAAACTCTGCCCTGCTTTCACCAGTGTGTGCACTTGGGCAAGTCACCTAACTCTTCTAAGCCTCACTTTCCCCTTCTGTAAACAGGAATAACAGTATCTACCTCGTCAAGTTGTGAAAGACTAAATGAAATAATGCATGTGAAGTACTTAGCAAAGTGTGGCACACGTGATCCCTCGGGACATTAACCGTTATTGCTATTGTGATGTCTTTCTCTTCCATTTTACCCTCAGAGCACAAGAAAAGAAAATCCCATTTTAACATATGGTAGATTTTTCAGATTTTTTCAGGCATTAAAGTAATTAGCAAGTTTTTATAAATTTCTAGATATAGAAGTTTTTTCATGTTTTATGGAAACAATTTAGCAGAGTTAGAAAGGAACATGTTATTTTCTGCTCAAGCTGTTGGTATGTTGAGGAATTATGTAAAGTACAACCTCTGCAACATGAGACTGTATGTGCATTATGTAGTACTCTACATGTATGTAGAAAATTCCTACACACCAAGTATGTTTGTAATGCATGCAGTGAATTTCCTTGTTTTATTTAGATTCCCACTTCCATAAAACATTGCATCTGAGTGTTGCTATAATATGACTGCTGGAAATATAACTGTTGGAAATATATGCTCTTAGTGTCATCTGTATTTCATTCTCCAACAAACTTCCAAGCACACCTTGTCTGATAGATTCCTTGGCAAAATATTTTCGTAATAAGAAATTCATAAAATACTTCCAAAAAACCCATTTTTCTCTCTTCTCATTAGGACACTATCTTCCCTTTATATTGTTGTTTTAAATACAGTGGCTGATTAATCTTTTTTATTTTAGGTAAAGTGTGGATAGTTTTGTCTTTTTTTTTTTTCATAGATCCTTCTTTTGCCTCAAAGAGTGACATTTATTCAAAGGAAAAAAAAAAAGAAAAAAATGACAAGATGTCCATCCCTTGGCTCCCTTCCTTCCTCTTCCTGCTGCTCCTCAGCCCCCCAAGACTGAACCCTGGCTAGGGCTAGGTAGCAGGACAGCCTCGCTCAGATGAGGTCAGCAACATTGAGGGGCGTCTCCTCAATGGAGATGTTGTGGAAGGTCTCTGTCTCGAAGAGTCCTCTTGTCTTCTTTTGTCAACATAGTAATAGCCACACCCTTACGGCCAAACCGTCCACCATGACCAATTCTGTGAATACAGTGTTCTCTGTTGGTAGGAAGGTCATAGCTGGTGACTGAAGAAACCTGCTGCCATCAACGCCGCTGGCCTATGTCAAGAAAGACAACTTCATATGAATAAGAGGACAAAGTCTGTCCCGAAGGGACTCGCGGTGTACCTGTAGGCAGCCAAGGAAAGGCAGAGGAAATGAGCATCCCCTGTCCTCCAAAGACCTCAGGCCCACCCCATTTTACTCCAAGTTGCTACTTTCCTGAGAGAGGCACTAGCTGGCCCCTCAAAGTGTGGATAGTTGTAATGTTTTTCTTCTGCTTCCTTTCCTTATATTTCTGTCCTGCACTAACCCCAAACAAAAACACAGGCTGCCAAGAGTGATAGTGTCTAATTAGGAGGCAGTGTGGGTCAAAAAACTAAGCAATTTTCCAGGGACACGCAGGGTATGAACTTAAAGCCTGGCTCTGCCACTGCCTCTTTATGTGACTTCTCAAGCAGCACTTCTTTCTGAGCCTCAATTTCTTCATCTGTAAAAAGGGAACGGTAAGAACTTGTAGTACAAATGCTTCTTGTATGCACGTAAAGCCTTCGATGGTCATTGATAGTCATTATCTGTATCTCTAACCTCTGGAGGCAACTGTTCATTCAAGGACATTAATACCGAATTCATTCTGTTGCTGTAGCCCAGCTTGTCTTTTGGTTCAGTCCTGGAATTCCATTTGTGTCAGTTAGATGAATTTTGTGCCCTGGTTCCTTCTTTGCCCAGGCCGATCTGGTGTAAGTCAGACGGCTTCCTGCATGACGTGGAACTCAGGACAGTTGGTGTGAGCTGACACCTCTCCAGGATGATGTGCTCCACATGCATCTTAACAGAATTGCTTCATTTTAACCCAGGAGGGATGGCAGAAATAATATCCTTTGTTGGTCTTCTTTAATCCCATCTGTAATAGTTGGGGCACTTTGGTGCCTCCCTTGACCCAACCCCCACACTGCCCACCCCCAGCCGTGGGCCCTGTTTGTGAGTTCCTCTAAGGCAGATTTTCTCTTCCTCAGCACTGTTGACATTTTGGGCTGGATAATTCTTGGTTGTGGGGGGCTGTCCTGTGCATTGTAGGGTATTCAGCAGTGTTCCTGGCCTCCACCCACTAGATACCAGTAGCACTTCCCTAATTGTGACAACCTGAAATGTCTCTAGACATTCCCTAGGGGGAGTCACCCTGCCTGAGAGCCACTGGTCTCAGGCAAGTTGCTAGATCATCTGTTGCATCTGTACCTGCTTAGCACAGGACTCCAAATATAACATGCTCTCAAGCACGCGCTTGGTAAGGACTCACTACCTATCTAGTGTCTAGCAGTTATGGAATAGTCTTTATTTACCAGATAGCAGAAACAAAATAGGAGATATATAGATCTACGAGCTCAAAGTAGAAAACGAGGCACCACTTCCTAAAATCGGCCACTGGTAATTATGTCCTTTTTTATTTCTTTGCTGAAGATACCCTTTGCCCTGCTATTAAAACCACCACACCTCATTCCTACCAGCTTTCATTGTATGTCTCTGGCTCTCTCTGGCTCCAGCTTCCATTTTCTTGTGTAACAGTGGAGGTGAGTGAGTAAGCATTTGTTTTTCCTGGAAAATTCAGACAAGGAATAAAGAAAGTGGTACAAGTGACAAGATATGAGTATTCCTACTCTCGCCCCTTTGCTCAGAGAAACTGGAGACAGAGCTTCCATTCTAGTAAATATATGCTTCCTGAATACATTTAATTTGTTAGAGATCTTAAATGACCCCAAAAACAAATTTATATATCCCCAGATATTTTATTCAGTAAGTTTTGGCTAAAGTTGTAGCATTTTATAATATGGTAGTTACAGAGCCATAAGAGTATTTCTCATGATAGTGTTAGAACTTGCTAGGGCTGCTATTTTTGATTATATATCTGTTGTATATTATTTGTGTTTCCTAGTGTGCTTTTTTAAAATCTCAGAGAAATACTGTGAAAACTTATTTCTTTCCTGTTGTGTAAGCCTTACTCCCCGCCCCTCTCCCCCCCCAACCTCCTGCCACATTTATCTGACCGGAAGGTGACAGCACTTTTAAGGTT
Source organism: Avahi laniger (assembly GCA_963575035.1). Lineage (NCBI taxonomy): Eukaryota > Metazoa > Chordata > Mammalia > Primates > Indriidae > Avahi > Avahi laniger. The sequence continues at coordinate 23,709 of CAUYSK010008659.1, forward strand.
AAAAGCTTATTAAAACATACCTCTAACGAACACCACTGTAACAATCACGGTGGCTGTGTCTTCTCTGTCCTTCCTGCTGATAAAGCTTAGGTGGAAATTCCTCATAGCTAAATCATGGCTATTTTGTAAAAAGAACTAGATATAAAGTTAGAGAAAACAGCAGTGGCATTTAAAATCACGTTAAGCAAGCTGTCCCAAGGAGTACAGGTGTCGCATTACACGTGACTGTGAAGGAGAAAAGAGAACAAACTCCAGCCTGGTTTCTAAGAAAACCACAGTAGTGGTATTTGGCACTGTATCTCCTGATCAGCATCTGGTTTGTCTTCAGGGATCTGATATATGTGGCTTGCAAATGCTGGTGTTATGCTAATATGATGCCTCAAAATACTGAAGGAAGTGCCAGAAAATACTCTAATTCTTTTAAAGTTGTATTTTTTACTCTCCATTTCAGATATGGTTTTGGAGAGGCAGGGAAGCCTAAGTTTGGCATTGAGCCTAATGCTGAGCTTATATATGAAGTTACACTAAAGAGCTTCGAAAAGGTGAGAAAATACCAACTTCTCTAAAATCATGGTAGATTTCTTCTCCATCCACTTCCTGTGAATCAGCATTTTGATTCAGTAGATGGCGTAGGTGGACGGGGTTTATTTGTATGTTGTGCTTTTCATTACCAAGTGTGCCTCTAGTCTCCAACACTGCTGCTGAAGTGTGGGACAACGGACACAGCACAGCTGATGTACAGCTGAGCAGCTCAGTGTTCTTATTTTGTTCCTATGTGTCAGCCTTTTTTTCTTTTTTTTTTTTTTTTAACTTTTTTGGGTAGAATCCAAGACTTGTTCCCTTATTTGTTCCTAGACTTGTTCTTTTTGTACTTTTTTTTCCTGGGTTGACGACAGAAAGGTTCACATTCTGCCAAGCAGCTCCTTGGGGGAGCGGGATGCAGCTTTCCAGTGCTGAACGTGCTGTACCCTTCCCAGGAGTCACGAAGAAGCCTGCACTGTGGCTCCAAGTTATTTCCCCAGTTGCAAGGACCTGAGGACCACCAGGCTGTGACCCAGTGATACAAGAAAGAAACTCTAGGCCTTTTCTTTTCATACCTGTCCAAGTGGAGAAGAGAAAATTTGTCCGTTGCCTTGGGTTCCAGAAATGGCATGCCTCCCCGGGCGTGTCCGCATCGCAGGCGCGCCTCTGGGGGCTCCAGCGGCAGTTGCACAGGACAGACACACAGCATGTGCCCGAGTTAGGTGTGCTGTTGTCTGCAGCTGCGCCCCTGCACTCCCAAAGACCCGCGCTTCCTGGAGCTCCTCAAGGACTGCGTTTTGTGTTCCTTTTTTTATTCCACACAGTACTCCTACACTTCTCCATGTTCTGTGTAATACGCTTTTGACTAGAAACCTGACCGTATGTATTTTGTTAGACTTAGGAAGGACATCTCTGTCCTGTGGTCCTGTGCCTTTGGGCTGAGAAAGTGAGGGAAGAACTGCTTTGGAATTTTCCCCAGTGGTAATGTTCCTAGTCATACCCCTCCCGCTTCATGTTCCCCAAAGCAAACAAATGCTCTGGTTGTGACTGTCACTTGTCATCAGGTAACCTTTTCTGAAGGCCTGCTAGCTCAAGCTCAGCACTGATCCCTTAATGCTGTCTTCATAGCATTTTGTGTTTTTATTGTTAAAGAGAGAGAAAATAATCTTTAGCATATGGTTGTTTAGATCTTTGACTTTCCTTTTTTTTTTTTTTTTTTTTTTGGCTGGAGACAGGGTCTCATTCTGTTGCCCAGGCTGGAGCACAGTGGTGTGATCATAGCTCTCTGCAGCCTTGAACTCTGGGGCTCATATGATCCTTCTGCCTCAGCCTTTCAAGTCACTGGGACTACAGGGATGTACCACTATGCCTGGTTAAGTTTTTTATTTTTTGTACAGACACGGTCTCACCATGTGCCCAGGCTGGTCTCAAACTCCTGGCCTTGGCCTCGCAAAGAGCTAGGATTACAAGCGTAAGATACCACGCCCAGCTCTATTTCCATTTTTATAAAGTAACCCCTTTCCCCTTCCCACCCCTGGCCCAGTGGACACTGCCTATTTAGGAACATTCTCACCGTGGTGTGCCACAACTCGCCCGTGCTCTGTCTTCCCTCCAGGAGTATATTCATGCAATGCTGCTGGGTATATTTGAAACTACGAAAGATGTGTGATATTGTTGGAGGCAACGTGATTAAATTCTCTGCCCTGTAGTATTAAGAATATATTTATACTCCATAAAGACTGAAGGCATATAAAAATTACAAAGGGCCCTTGTGAACTAGATCGGGGGAGGGGGTTGGTGCCAAAACCCAGGATCAAACCGTAACTAGGTTTTTAAATAATCGAGCTACGGTGTTGCTAAATAATTGTTGCTACATTAGGAAGCAACATGGGTTACCTGAAAAACCCTCTCATTATTCACTTAAAAAAAAAGTGGGGGGGGTGGGGCGAGGAGGACTATTACACCACGAACACACACAAATTGTCTCTTGAATAGAGACAGTTTTATAGTTACCCGCTTAATAATTCATATGCAGTAAATAGCACTGACCACACCCATTGTCACTTTCCCTAAAGGACCCCAGGTTCTCTTGGTTCTTTATGATCTTTCTAAATCCAGCTATTCATACAGCAGTGCAGTTTTTTCTAGATTTGTATCTATAATGGTGAAGACTAATAGTATACATACTATTATACAAACTAGCAGATGATAATGCAGTCATTTATTTGTGGCTTTGAAGTGATTCTTGCATGAGCTTTACCCTGCCAATTATGTTTTACTTGAAATTCCCAAAGTATATATCTGCAAGTTGATATAATTTAGAGGCTCTAGTGTATCTGGTTGTTTAAGAGTGGCAAGAGAACCACTTGACCTGAAATTTGAAAATTCTGTGTGAATATACAGCTGTGACTTAACTACAGTAGTGTTCCCATTTTAGAGGTGAAAAACTGAGGCTAGAGAGAAACAACTTAGTGGAGAGATTTGCAAGAGGGAAATAAGGGGCCCTAGTTTTGCGTGGCTTCACCTTATAATTCTGAAGATGCACTTTTCAACAGTGCTCAGCAGTTTATGTCCCTTCCTGTGTTTTTTGCCTCCTCCTCCCTCTTGAACAGCATGGGTCAAGCTGCAGCTTGGTCATCATGGAAAGTGAGTTCTTAAAACAGCATAAAGAGCATTAGCCTGGGAGTAAATTGGCTGTGGCACACAATTTCAACAGCCAGAGTGTTTTTAGTTTTGACTGTACTCTAGAAGTAGCTGTTGCTTTGTTCTAATGGGCGTCAACTGATGCTTTTCCTTCTCTGTTCATCTAACTGTTGTCACAAATTTACACACAGGCCAAAGAATCCTGGGAGATGGATACCAAAGAAAAATTGGAGCAGGCTGCCATTGTCAAAGAGAAGGGAACCTTATACTTCAAGGTGTGTGAGTCCCTATACGGTCCTTTCCACCTCAGAGAATTTACTCAAGTGTCATTGAATTGTGCTGATAGTTCCTAGTCTGAATTCCATCAATACCCTTCTGGGTAAGAATAAGCCAGAATTTTTACAAGTCTGTCATTTTCAGTGTAAGAAATGGTGAGAAAAGAATGAATGAATGTGAAAAAAAAGAATGCAAAAACCTCTGTTATACATTCTACTCTAGAAAGGCAGACCAGTCTGGCTTGCCCACCATCGCAGTATCACTCAAGGTCTGTGGTTGGCACTCAGTAAGTGTTTGTGGAATGAATAGAATAATTCTTAGCGAGTAACGGAATTCATAGGGGTAAATTTAACATCATTTTCCTTTTCACTGTTTTGGTGAAGTCACCAGGGCACGTGACAAAAGGAAAGCGAATATGCACAGATTTCAAAAGAAACTGACAGGCGGAGAGTATTCGTCGCTTCTAATGGTCAAGATGATTCTCACACACTTGCTTCTGTGAGGAATCTTCAGAAATTCCTGATTGATATTCATTATAGATTTCTACTCAAAAACCTTTCTTGTAGCACCTAGGAGTGTGACATCTTCTCACTTAGATCTTAACCCCCAGATGTAAGAAAAAAAGAAACAGCACTTTGTTCCATTGTAATCAGAACAACCACTGCTTCCTCACCCCCAAATAGATGCCTTCTCCATGTCAAGAGAAAAGGGCTTGGTGATGAGAATTAGGGGAAGAATGGGAATTTTGTCAAGATTCTTTGCTTTTTTCTTTTCTTCCTTTTTCTTTTCTGCCACTGCAATCCATAAACAGAAATAAGGTGATGTCATTCAGCAGTATAAAGTGGTGATGCATAAATGTACGTTAGCAAGTCTTTATGGAGCATCTACTACCTAACATGCTATTGAGTTTACAACCTCATCGGGCGGTTGTAAATGTGGCACTGTTAACCAAAGTGAAAAAACTAGAGAATTACGAGAGAGTATATAATCAACACAGCCAGAGGGAAACACGTATCGTCTTTGTTTTTCGAACTTTGAGCTGAGACTCACTACTGGGTCACGAAATCAATTCAGTGGAAGTGTATTGCAATATGTTGCAAGGATAAGTTTTGTTGTGTAAAACTTTTGTTTAATTGTGTTCGAGTAGATGCTGGATTGCAAATTAGAACACATTTCTTATTGTGGGTAGTAATCAAACAAACTTGAAATCAAAGGTTTAGATAATACATAATTATTTATATACTTATATTTATTTATTTTTCCTTAATTATTATATGTTCTAAAATACCGTGTGGATCACCGAAAAGCACTGGGGTGTGGTGGAATGAGCTCTGAATTGGAAATTGGGAAAACCGGGCTTTATGGCTCTTCAAATGACTGAAAGTCATTTAAAGTCCAAAAAAGTTATATTTTCATGTGAAAAGTAAGGGAATTAGACTAGATGATCCCCAAGTTTCTTTCCAGTCCTAAGTTTCTGTGGATTTTTAAACTCTCAAGAGCAAGTTTGACTTTTTAAAAAATTCTAATTGAAGCATATTGGATACTTCTAAACTATTTAAGAAGGATTCTGAATGGGTTATTTATTTGTATACCCAAATATACAATATCCTGGGAAAAAAAAGAAAATTTTCTATAAAATCCCTTAGGACCGTGGGTCCTAAACAGTATTTCTTATGTTCCTGAAGTCCATAAAAGTCTTTAACTGTATTTTATACATTTCCCAAAATTTCTTAATAGAATATTCACAGTTTGGAAGGGTTTGAGGCTTTTGGCATTTGACTAGAATTATAGTAACTCAGTGTAGTAAAACTAAAACAGTTTAGCTGTTCAGAAGCTCTGGTTGCTGATGACACGCAACTTCAGAAAACTTGGTTGGTAATGAAATGCTGTTCTGAAGCCATGTGTCACTTAGCTGTGTCCTGAGTACATACAGAGAGATGGCGAGAATGAGTGAGCAGTAGCAGAAAGCAGAGCTCAAGTGTCTGTATGGTTACTTCACTGTGTTGCTTATTAGCATTACAACTGCAACAGTGATTTTTGTATTTCATAATATTGTAAACCTTCTTAAAATTACTGATCTTTGGATAAAATCTGGATCAGCAGTCACACATATGGAACAAATTATTTTTAACGTGCAATTTGATAGACAAAATCTTTCAAAACATTAGTCCATGGGGGAAAAATTAATGAAAGGTTCAAAACCACTGACCTAAGACTTTTCTCCTAGAATGTCTCTGAACATTTTGTACCACTAAAAACATCCCTGGAGGCACCTTTATAATTATAGGTAAAAGATCCCAGCAATGATCCTAGCTTTAGCTGTAAGACTTTAAAATTGTTGGAAGATAGTTTCTGTACACATTCCCTTCCCTTTTAAACTTCGAGGGCAGGTTTTGATCTGCTACGCTGCCCTCCCAGGCCGTCCTTCCAGGGCATTCGACTTGGCACTCCTTGCGCATGCACCGAGTCCAGATGTGTGGGTGAGAGCAGAGATGGGCTGAACTCAAAGTCTGTATTTCTTGCCATCTGCACATTAGAGCTGTGTTTCCATTGACCTGTTAGTTTGGTTTACACCAAAGTGGTAAAGTCTCTCCCCTTAGTAGAGGTGAGTCGTACTCAGCTTTTAAATGGGAACGATCTTGCCGTTTAGATTGTAAAAGCCTCATTTCAGCCACTGAACACTAATGAGAAGAAAAATAAGAGGGGACTCTTCATTTGGCTCTGAAAATAATTATTAAGCACAAGTGACAACGTGATATTATGCCAGTCATTGCGCAGGCCAGGTAAACTGACCTGGCTTTTGCCCTCATAGATGACAGTATTCTTCAGGACAAGAGGGTTAGTCTCACACCTGGTTAGTGTTTCTCTTCTCTGACTGGGCAGCAGTGTGGCAAGGAGGCTGAGGACACTGCAGTGATGTGGGGTTCTTGCGCCCCCTTGTGCTTTTCTAGAGCAAGCGCACTGACAAGAATCATTCAACTCGCTGAACCCTTTCTAGACAAAGCAGGCTTTGCCATGTTGTGACCTCCCTCACTGAACCAAGATACCAGTAATATGATTTAGCCACCTGTAACTCAAGGAATTGGGCTTAAAAAAAAGACTCCTAAGAAGAGTCCACCCTATCTTTTTCCTCCTGCCTTCATTCTTTTAGTGCAGGATTTTTCAACCTCAGCATGATTGACATGTGGAGCCAGATGATTCTTTGTCGTATGGGCTGTCCTGCGTGTTGTGGGATGTTTAGCAGCATCCCTGGCCTCTGCCAGTAGCGCCCCCCCACCAAGTTGTGACAGCTAAAACATTGCCAAAGGTCCCTCAGGGAGCAAAATCACCCCCAGTAGAGAACTGTTTCAGTACCTCAGAAGCAGGAATATGGCAGCTCATTGAAAGCTGAAGTCTAAGTAAAGTTACATATATGTGAAAGAGCTCTCAAAAAATTAAAATGCTTTATAAATGTAAAGGAACTCTTAAATCTATTATTTGTATTTTTAGAAACCATAGCCTCTACCATTGTGATTATTCAGAACCTACTAAAGTGATAAGATCTAGGTCTTTGTCCTATCTGTGTCTTCTTTTCTTTCCCTATAGCGATATATTAGGAGATGATCAGAAAAGGTATTGGGCACATTAAAGATGAGGGAGGAGGAGAGAGAAAATGAAGGAACTGGGCATGACAGGGAAATGCCTGTCTTTCCCACCAATGGAAACCAAATGACATCTTTCATTTCTACGCACACTTCCACTTTTGCTCGAAATGATAGAAGTTTTGTTTTTTGGTTTTTTTTTTTTTTGAGACAAAGTCTGGCTCTGTTGCCCAGGCTAGAGTGCCGTGGCTTCAGTCTAGCTCACAGCAACGTCAAATTCCTGGGCTCAAGCGATCCTCCGGCCTCAGCCTCCTGAGTAGCTGGGACTACAGGCATGCGCCACCATGCCCAGCTAATTTTTTCTATATATATATTTTTAGTTGTCCAGCTAATTTCTTTCTATTTTTAGTAGAGACAGGTCTCACTCTTGCTCAGACTGGTCTCGAACTCCTGACCTTGAGCAATCCACCCACCTCGGCCTGCCAGCGTGCCAGGATTACAGGCATGAGCCCCCTCGCCCAGTCGATAGAAAAAGTTTTGTTGCCATAGTTATATTTACTTTAATATTTACTCAGCAAGCCTTTATTAAGAGCTTCTTTGTGTTAAATCCTGGATATTCCAAAATGGATAGGACATGCTGCCTGTCCTCAAAGAGCTCACAAACCAGCAGGAGAAAAGACAGTGACAGAAAGAAAATGCCGCCCTCTGAAACTGGTGAGGACTTTATTCTTGTTTTTTTGTAGTGCCCAAAAAAGGATGGTAGGTCTAAGACTGACAGAACATAAGTGTTGTCTTAGTCAGCTCAGGCTGCCATAGCAAAATACCTTAGACTGGGTGGCTTAAACAACAGGAATTTATTTCTCACAGAATTTATTTTTGGAGACCAAAGTCCAAGATCAAGGTGCCAGCAGGATCAGTGTCTTGCGAGGGCCTCTCTTTGGGTTGCTTGTAGCCCCCTCTCGCTACGTCCTCACAGGGCCTTTCCTGAGATGCACGCAGGTGGAGGGAGAGGAAGCTCTCTGGTGTCGCTTCTTGGAAGGGCTCTAATCCCATCACGAGGGCCCCGTGACCTCTTCTGAACCTAATTGCCTCACGAAAGGCCCCATCTTTAAATATCATCACATTGGGGGTTAGAACTTCCACATATGTATTTGGTGTGGAGGACACAATTCAGTCCATAGCAAGCATAATTTCCTCAAGAATGTCAACACTGAGCCGGGCACGGTGGCGCCTGCAGTCCCAGCTACTCAGGAGACTGAGGCACGAGAATCGCTTGAGCCCAGGAGTTAGAGGCTGTAGTGAAGTACGATCATGCCACTGCACCCCAACCTGCATGACAGAGTGAGACCTTGTCTCTAAAAAAAAAAAAAAAGAACAATTTTAATAAGTATAATGAAGGGGCCTGATTTAATAAGTATAATGAAGGGGCCTGTGTCACAGATGTCTGAGGCAGAGGGTAACAGATTTTTATTTTAATGCCCTTCTCCTTCATAACACC
>CAUYSK010008660.1:0-55320 GCA_963575035.1 Avahi laniger
TGCAATGTGCACCACCCAAATGATGGACATATTTGAAACTCGGACTTAGGGAGGGAAGTGGGGGCAAGGGCAACATATGTAACAGAAACATCTGTACCCCCATAATATGCTGAAATAAATTAAAAAATTAAAAAAAAAATATCCAAGTGCTCAACATCTCTTATCATCAGAGAAATGCGAATCAAAATCACAATGAGATATCACTTAACTCCAGTGAGAATGGCTTTTATCAAAAAGTCCCAAAACAACAAATGTTGGCATGGATGCGGAGAGATAGGAACACTCATACATTGCTGGTGGGACCGCAAACTAGTACAACCTCTGTGGAAAGTAATATGGAGATATCTCAAACAACTAAAAACAGAATTACCACTTGATTCAGCAACCCCACTACTAGGCATCTACCCAAAGGAAAAACAATCATTTTGTAATAAAGACATCTGCACTCAGATGTTTATGGCAGCACAATCCACAATTGCAAAGATGTGAAACAACTCAAGTGCCCATCAATACGAGTGGCTTAATAAAATGTGATATATATATATATATATATACACCATGGAGCACTACTTAACCATTAAAAAAATGGTGAACTAGGACCTCTTGTATTTTCCTGGTTGGAGCTAAAAGCCCATTCTTCAAAGTGAAGTATGGAATGGAAAAACAAGCACCACATGTACTCAGTGTCAAATTGGTACTAACTAACCAACACTTAGGTGCACACATGGAAGTAATATTCACTGGGTGCCAAGCAGGAGGGAGGAAGGTGGAGGTATGGGTATATTCACACCTAATGCATGAGGTGCGCACTGTCTGGGGGATAGGCACACTTGTAGCTCGGCTTGGATAGATGCAAAGGCAATATATGTAACCAAAATGTTTATACCCCCATAATATCCTGAAATTAAATAAATAAATACATTTTAAAAATAAATAAATATCCAAGACAGGTGCTTCGGCACCACGTATATTATTGTCATTATGTGTTTTGTGCTAGTCCCTAAAAAAAGTACTTTATGTATATTATCTTATTCAGTCTGCCTATTAGCAATGCTGAATAAATAGGCCTAGCTCTAGGGTTAAAACTCTAAAGAATAACAAAGATTTTCAATTCAGTATTAATATTTTCACTATAAAATTATTGTTAGTAGTTTAAAACAAGAATTCTAGCCTTGCCCAGAAAACATACTTATTTATAACTTCAATTTAACATGATAATTTTAGAGAAGGTTAACATTCATTAATGTCTCATCCACTGATTTTTCTGTTTTTTGTCAAACTCTTGTATGCCAGTATTAAGGTATGAATATAATTTGACTTTGACAATATTGTTTTGTATGGAAGTAAGTTATGTCATAAGGCAAGTCTTATTGCGATAATTTTTTTCTAAACAATAGCTGTTAAAAATCAATTTATTATTTTATGGTATTTCTGTCAATGGTTTTTGGGGTCACATAAAAAGAAAGTTTTAATTTGAATACTACTAAAATGACAAGTTAAGTTGTGTTGTCTCTAGATTTGGGAATATTTTTGTTTTATATTTTCTTTTTTTTTTTTTCAGATCTGTTACATCCCTAGTCTTTGCTGAATTCAACTAGCTAATTATTAACTCGAGTATCATTATTTTCCAAGGTAAATTATTTAGTAGAATAAGACAATGTATTCTGAAAATGAGGTCTGTGCATTAATGAACTCACAAGTTCAGAGTAATTTGTCAAAGTTCAGAAGAAAACATCTCAATGAGACATCAGAAATTAGAAAAGAAGGGTTTGGTAAACCATTACTCTTCTCATTAGGACTGCAAGTCAGTAAGTATTTTGGAGGGGAAAAAACCCTGCTGACAAGAGCACTTTTTACTTCGAATATTCCTACTAAATTAGTGAATGGTGTTTGTTACTATTTTTCTGAGGACTGCAGCAGACTATAATAAAAGTGGCCTAAGTTTTTGTTTTTACTGTTTGCAGGTAAACAATGAAAGCTAAGGCTTTAAGAAATATTTAACTCAAAGAAGCATTATCATGGGAGTTAGAGGAAGGGGACCTGAATTCTCAACTAAGCTTTGCTACTAACAAGGTTGTTACCTTTCGACAAATCATTGATTGCTCTGACCTTCAAAATATTTTGTCTGTAAAATGAAGAAAATAGACTAAGTAGGTTTTTCTTAATAAGGTACCTGCATTGACCATATGCAAAGAGACATTAATGAAATTAATTAATGTAAAAAAATCACTCTAGAAACAGTGCTTTCAAACGCCAGACAGGAACAAGGTTTTCTTTCAGAGTTACCCACTACCTCAAGGGCCATCAGACCCAGAAGGGCTACTTCATGTCAGTTGAGGCAGCATGACAGCTGCTGGCAGGAACCATGTCTCATGAGAAGAGCGAAGTTTTTGCATCACAGGACCAGCTACCATAGCACTGGTGGAAAGAATTACAGCTTCCTAATGAAGGTCAGAAGAGAAAGTCTGCGCTTTCCAAAACGTCCTTCTCAGGATTTTTCAACTGCATTTTAGAATCATGCAGGGAGTTCCGAAATACAGTGATGCCCAAGCCACATCCTAGAACAAGGATATCAGAATCTCTGCGATGGGGCACAAGAAGTGATTTTTAGGTGATTCTCAGGTGTTTCCAGCACACTGACAAGATTGCAAACCACTCATCTCAAGCAAAATTGGCAAATTCACTTTCATATTAATTATTTATTCAATCCAATTGCTAATGAAAAAAGAATAGAAGTTGGAGTCAGGATTCTGAGATCACGACTTTATTCACACAAAGAGAGCTGCCACCAGTCGGTGATGGATATCACAGGCAGAGAGAGCAAAGTGAGAGCATGCTACCACACATTTGCCACCCTGCATTAGAAAGGTTTTTGGTTTTGTTTTTGCTGTTTGGCTCATGTATTTGTTGTTTTTGTTGTTTGTTTGTTTTCTTGCACTAAAATTCTTCACGGCAACAAATAGTGTCTGCTCACCAAGTGTTTTTTGGAACAACCACGAGTTCTTTGGAACCAGCTTTCTTTTACCTATTATAAATAGTTAGGTTTCACTTCAAAATAGCGAAACCCATGTTACACATGTTTTATCCCTGAAATCCTTCCAGGAATGGCCAAATAATAAAGAATGCATGGAAGAACACAAATTCACAGTAAATAATAAAAAAACCTTTTGGTTTTATGGTGGCTCTGTAGACACTGATGCAATGATTCTTATGAAACATTTTAAAAATAAGAATTATGTTCATTGTGAAAAGCTAAAAATCAATGACCACAATGTAAGTGGCTTTTACAGTTATGTTAAAAAATTATCTTACCTTTTTGTCTTCAAACCTGCTGCATGCCCACATCTTTCCAATGTTAAAAAAATTTGAATTTGCCACCTTTTTTGCTTCAATTTTTACTTCTCCTTTATGCTTTCATAATTGTTTTTCAGAAAAAGAAAAGTGGCCTAACCTATTGCCTTCGTATTTTTATTACTAAGTCCTCCAGACCCTTGCAGCTGACTTCCAGCCACTGCATTGTGTAAGTTATCAATTTAGGACTTTGATATCCAGATGGTAGAGTGATATCAGATCACAAAATCTTTCCAGCCCAATGTACAACAAGCAAGGTTAAAAATAATTTAAGCCAAAAATTCACTAGTATCAAACGAACAAGAATATTGACTATATGCCATAAAACTCAAAATGTGACAGTCAAGAAAAGAATTGGTAAATTCTGGAGTAACACTATTCCTAACATTCCCCTAACCCAACCTCAGAAGCAGTAGTTTGGTTAAAATTACTTAAAATTTGTTAATAGTTAGGCTTATGGGTATCATTTTTTTTTTCTTCTTGACTCAAGAATGAGTATTTTAAAAAGTGGGAGGTTACAAGACGGTGGAGTGAAAATAGAAATAGCTGTCAGAGAGAGTGGGGTTAAGTGATAGGAATGAAAAAGGTACCTGACTTTCTTAGACAGAAATAGAGCCTCGAGGGCCCCTTGGTAAATTAAGGGAGCCATTGGAATTCACATATCTCCCCATAATATCTGGCTGCATTCCATGCCAGGTTGAAGTATAGGTGGTACAGGATAGTTAAAACAAGCTCAGAAAAGAGTACAGAGGTGTGTATAGTTCTGGACAAAATTGTTTAAGTCAAACATGAATAAGATGTAAAGAAGGAGCATGACAGCTACTGCAAAAACCTAGTGCTGTAATATGGCAATAAATTAAAACAAAGAAACATAACTCATAAAAGAAAGATGAAGTACTGATCTAGGGAAAGAAACTGAAATGTGAAAATTTCTCCTGAATATTTTATTTTTTAAAAAACTTATGAATTCAAAGACCAGTGATAAAACCATGTAACAAGATAACTCCACATTTGATGCTATCCTGGAATTTCTGAATAATAAAGCCAATAGTCAAACTTATATCTCCAAATGGATGGATATTATTAACCATCTCAAAGTTAACATGACCCACACTGAAATCTCCAATCCTATATGTACTCCTCTTCCAGCCTTCTTCATTCAGGTTGGATTCAGCCAGCCCAGCCACCAATTTGTTCAAACCAGAAGTATACTCTTTTTTTCTCCTTTCCCTCATTCTAGTGACCCATTCATCATCAAGTATTACTCAGAATTATCACAAAAAAATCAGGAAATAAAATCTAACAAACTTCAATTTACCCATGTTTTCCTAAAATATAACTACAAAGCAGAAGAAAATGTAAGGCACTATTATAAATGAATAGATATATCTGTACAAGCATTGGTCAACAGGAAAAACAATGTAGAATGAGAAATTCAAAAACTGGAAACAGAAATGGGCAAATTAAAAGAGAAATAAAAAAATTGTCAAAAATCAGAAAAAAAGTGAAAGTAAAATTATGTCAGAAAAAATAAAATTACAAAGTACACATGAAAGACTAAGTTCAAATTAAAATTTAATAAGGATCATTAAGAAAGGTAAAAAATGAACTAAGAGAATGAAAAAGAGATAATCACTGAAACAAAGAAATTTAAAAAATCACAAGACTAGTCATATTCACCTCTATGAAAATACATTTGAAAACATAATTTAAGTAGACTATATGGAAATATAGGTTATAAAAATTGATCCCATTGTGTAAAGAAAATCTAAACAGACTGGTTTTCTTAGACAAAAAGAGAAAGTAATTAAGTAACCTTACCCCTATTCTCCCAAAGGTTACTGCCCAGGCATTTTCACAGTAATCTACCAAATCTTCAGAGACCAGATAGATCTAATGCTCTATAAATGGTTCCAGAGAATTGTTAATAAATTAGGCTCCATAATTATTTTTTGTCAAGCAATAATAACATTGATAACTAAATCTGATAAATATAGAAACATGCTTATGAATATTAATACAAAAATACTAGGTAAAATATAGAAAGGCTGAATCCAATAGAATATTAAGAAAATAATACAAAATATCAGGTAGAATTTATTCTAGTGATGGGAATTGGGTTGAATATTAGGAAAATATAAACCTTGATAATATATCAAAAGGAAAAATATATAATTATTTCCATAGATGATGAAAAGTCTTTGAAAAAATTTAACGCTTCTTCCTGATTAAAAAAGAAAAAACTCAAGAAAATAGAGAATATTTTCATTCTAAGGCCAGTATGCTATAGAATTAAAACACTAGGGGCATTTTACTAACATGAAGAATAAGGCAAAGTTGCTCATTAACGCCACTCTATTCAACATTCATTCATACACACACACACACACACACACACACACACATAGGACAAAGAAACTAGAAAAGATAAATCATTTAGAGTTAAAATATTTGGTAAATTAGAGAAAAATATCTCTATTTGTAGATGATATGATAATCAACTTTGGAAACCCAAGATAATCATTGAAAAAATTGATAATTAAACACTAATACAATAATAAAAATAATAAAACAATTTAATAACTACAAAGTTAACATACAAAAATAAATAGCCTTCATCTACAAAGACAATTACCAGCCAGAGGACTTAATATTAGGGAAAAACCCATTCTGTAGCAGCAAAGATTAAATACTTTAAAAATTTAACAAGAAATATGCAAAACCCATATAAGAAAAAACTTTAAAACATTTCTGAAAGGCACCGTAGTAGACTTTAAAAATGAGATGTCCTCTGCTCTTGGATAGGGTGACTCAACATCATAATCATGTCCATTCTCCATAAGGTAATTTATAAAGTCAAAGTAATCCTGATAAAAATACCAGCAAGCTTTTAAACAAAGTTAGACAAAGTGATACTCATGTTCATATGTTAAAATGAAACTTGAAACGATAGCCAGGAAAACAATAAAAAAGAAAGAAAAACTACATGAAGTACTAGCCCTACTAAAACCTTCAGACATATTTTAAAGCTTTTAATTATAAGTGTTGTACTGGTGTATGACAAATAGAACTGTGAAATAGAGTAGAAGGCCCAAATACATGTGGAAGATTAGTACACCATAAAAGTGGCATTTCAAATCATTAATGTAAAAATGGATTTGAATAAATGGTGCTGTGACCATTTGGTAGCCATTTTGAAAAAGACAAAATGAAATCCATACTTCATACCTCATAAAAGAATAAACTCCTAATGGATCAGGATCTAAATATTAAAAAGGAAACAATACAAATATTAGAAGAAAACACTTTAACATTTGTGTAGAAAAAGTACATATGAATGGTATGGCCATATTTCTATAAATGAATATATAAAATTGTAAAGACTACATATACTATGCTATCTTTCATGTAAAAAAGAAGGAGATGGAAGAAAATATGTATATGTATGAAAGAAACATTAGAAGAATAAACTTGAAACTAATGAAATTGTTTACTCATTAGAGGTTGAGTGGCTGGAAATAAAGTACAAAGAATGGTGAAATGAAAACAGGATAGAAAAAATAAGGAGGAAATGGCACTACTGTGATTATGACATAAATAATTACATCTGTACGTATATATACATACACATATATATGAATGTACATAGACACACATACATATAAATGTATGCATTATGTACATACACACATATGTATCCACACACAGGTATATATAAATAGAAATAGATACAGATATGTGTGTGTATATATATGTATATATACATACCAGTATTTTCTAGTTTTGAATGCTTAAAGGGCAATGTCACATCAGTATTAATGAGCATTCAGATCTTGAATTCTAAATAACATCTATCACTAAAAGTAAATTAAAGTTTCATGGAGAAAGGGCTGATTCCAGAGTTGAGATGGGAAAATACAAGATAACCCCAGAACAGCTTCTCTTGCTATAGAGTAAGAAAAGATAATGGAAACACGTCAAAAGGAACAAAGAGCCTCTTTGAAGGAGCACCTAGTAGCTAAATCTGGGAAAATTTGAGCACCAAATTAAATAATAAGAGTAATATGTTATAATATAAAATTAAATAATTAGCCATGAATACATATTCATATAAATAAATAAATGAGTAAATAATTAAATGAGGGAGACTGAAAGCTCTTATGGAAAATTTCAATTAACAAATGTATAAAAGATTATGGAAATAGTGAATCAACATTTGGAAAATAGTACAATAATAAATTATTTAGGCAAGAATGATTAATAGAAGTTAAAATTTGTAGGTATTTGTATAATCTCAATATCTCTTTCCACAAGATATTTATTGATAACAAGGAGGAAAAATAATAACTTTACAGTGAAGAAGCCTCATATTATGAGATCCCAATCTACCCCCAATTGCCTACTTTGACATCACAAGCTGGATGGTGTAAATATTTCTCCTGGTTCAGTTGGCATGATGTTAAGCTTGCTCTTCCTAGTTCTGGTTCTGATGTGCTTCCGTAGGTGGGTTCCTGCAGTGTGCATGGCTTCTGCAGTGCAGACTCCTGCGGCATGCAAAGTTCAGCAGCATCAGTACACCCTCAGGTGGTTTCTCAACAAGTGCCACTGGCTGGCATCCCCCAATGTACAGATGACCCAAACACTATCATGAGGCTTGGCAGCACGTCCCATGTAGCACCTCCCCATGGACAGCTAGCTTCCTTTGAAATCCCAAGAGGTATATTTCCAGAGTCTCACCAGTGAAGACTTCAGTAAACTTCCCCACCATCCAGGAAGCCATGAGCATATGCTCTGCAAAGAGATCTGTATCTCAGCCCTGAAGAATGCCCTTTTCCAGATGTGTTCCTCCTCGGAGTGCTCTGAATCAACCCTAAAAGTAGTGGCTGCTCCTTATCTTATTTGCTATTTCTGTATTCTTTGACATTCTTTTTATCTCTTACTAGCAATTTTCAATTACTCAAAATCATGGTTATAGTTAGTATTCTTTATAATAAAGTCTCCCTGGTCAGATTATTATGTATGTTATGTCTCCTGATGCACCACCCTAAAAAAGTAATCAAAGTTAATATCACCAGCAGTAAGACATATTGAACCCATGTGCCTCCTGACATGTGGCTTCTCTCTCCTACAAGCATCATATCACTTTTTTGTATTCTTGCCAAAAATGAATAACCTGAATTTAATCATGAGGAAACATCAAATAGGTCTATTCCTCAGAAGTGTGAAAATGAAGAAAGAAAAATATGCATTTTTTTTTTTACAAGAGGAGTATCATTCACAACCTAAGTGTCCATCAATGGTTGAGTGGATAAAGGAAATGTGGAGTGTGTGTGTGTGTGTGTGTGTGTGTGTGTGTATGTATACCATGGACTACTATCAGACATGAAAAATAATGAAATAATGTCTTTTGCAGCAAATTGGATGGAACTGGATGCCATTATCCTAAGTGAAATAATTCAGGAATGAAAAATCAAACACTATATGTTCTCATTTATAAGTGGGAGCTAAGCAGTGGGTATGCGTGGTCATAAAGAGTAACACAATGGATATTGGAGACTCAAAAGGGGAAAGGTGGGAGAGGGATATAGGATGAAAAATTACCCGTTGGGTATAATGTACACTATCAGGTGACTGGCACACTAAAAGCCTAGACTACTCCACTATATGAATCATCAGGTGACAAAAAACCAGTTGTATCCCCTAAATCTATTAAAATAAAATTTAACAAAAAGAGTAATTTAAGCCTTCTAATGATTTGTTATTACACTTATAAATACCCTGCAAATACTTACCCTGATTTATAGAGCCCTATATGATCTTGCCTCTGTTTCTTATCTCTGGCTTCATCTTGTAGCACTGTTTCCTTCCTTCATACTCCAGCTGCCTGGCTTAATATTGGCTTATATACTCATACACTGCATCGTTCTCTATGTCTTTGCTGTGTTTACTTGTTTCATACTCAATAACTCCAAAACCAAACTGAATCTGTCTCAAATAAGTTCTCACTAAGAACCACCCCTCTAGAATGTAAGCTCTATGAAAGCAAAATCTTGGGTCCTTTGTTTCTTGTTACCTCTCTGGCTAGTACACTGCATGGCATATTCTAAGTACTAAACAAATATTTTCTGACATTAATTGTTTGGCATTTGTGACCTCAGCTAGTAAATTCAAGCTTTATTTTATTTTATTTTATTTTATTTTTTTCTAGTCACTTACACTGTGGCATTTGACTTGGTGGATCATACCTAGCTTCTTTAAATTCCACTCCTCTTCGGCTTTTGTGCTGCCATTTTTCTAATTCTCTTCTTATCTCTCACAATCCTTTCTCTTCTTCATAGTTTTGACTTCCTCTGCTCTCTCCTTAAATACTTTCTGCAGAATTCTGTTGTACTAGAACACAGATCATAAGGAAAAGTGCCTCAAATTGGGAATAAAATAAATGGCTAAAATCCACACATCTTACAATATGACATATTCAACCTCATTAAAACTATTATCTGCTTTCATGTCTGTGCTATAAGAATTCTCACCATTCTTCAGTGCATTAGCTAAGGTAACACTAGCCCCTGTAACAAACAATCTCCAACATTTTATTAGCTTAAATGTGTAAGAGTGTGTCTTTCTTATGCATATTGTAGTCAACATGTGTATTACATTCATTTTATCTTTGGGTTCTGACATCCTTTAGGATTTTGGAATCATTTATGTGCAGGGAGTGGATGGAGAATGAGCTGGAAAGGAGATATTACACAAGGGGGAAATATTTATGGGCTCGGCCTGTAAGTGTCATACCAGGTCTGCTCACATGGCGTTGATCAACACTCAGTCACATTGTCTAACTCAACTGCAAGGAGTCTAGGAAATATAATCTAGTTGTGGGCTTAGGAGGAAGAAAACATGAACTGTGTAAACACACAGTAGTCTCTGTCATAGTGAGTGGTCCCTAACCCTTTTTGCACCAGGGACTGGTTTCATGGAAGACAATTTTTCCATGGATGGGTATAGGAAAGGCAGAGCTCAAGCGTGATGCAGTGACGTGAGTGATGGGGAGCAGCTGTAAATACAGATCCAGCTTCACTTCTCTGGCTTGCCCACTGGCTGCTCACTCCTGCTCTGCAGCCCCCCAGTTCTTATGTTTTATGGAAGATAATTTTTCCCAATGGTTGAGGGAGGTTGCGGTAGGGGGACAGAGCTCTGCAGCCCAGTCCCTGACAGGCCGTCTGTGGCCTGGGGATAGGGGACCTCAGCTCTGTATAGAAAGATGGTGGAAGTCTGCAAGGCAAACGTGATACCAGTTGGTAGTTAACCTGGTGTAAGAGGAAGCAATGAAACATAAATTTTATGAGCATGCTTTAGTGCTCAGGGAAAACTTTGTGATAGGATGTGATGACCTCCATGGAAGTTGTTGGGGGTTTTTGTTGATTTTAGTGCTGCCCAGCAGATCATCAAGCAGTATACATAACTTACACTCTGATTCGGGGATGTGAGAACTGCATTCATGGAGAATGTTAGCCTACCAGCTCACATGGCCCCCTGGATTTAGAAATTGTAGTATGAGGTTTCCCAAATCTACGGTGCTCCTGTGACTTTTTTCTCAGCTTTCAAAGGCAGTGGTTCTTACCTGTCCTGTCAGTTTCTTCCTTAGCCATGCCCACTGTGGAGCTGTGGTCTGGGGTCCAGGGCTAAGACACTCACATTAGCGGCTTTGGTCTTATTGCTCTTCCCTAGCAACCTCAGAAATAGGCCCAGTTTCAAATATTATCTGTGCTCTCATGGCATGCAAATTTATATCTAAAGTTTCCTTTATATGACTATTTATAGCTGTTTCTTGAATGTTCTAACCAGGATGTTGTACTTGTAGTTCAAGATGTGAGCTCTGAAATTAAATAGACCCATCTTCCATCCCTGACCTGTCATTTAGTAGGTGTCCGACCTAAGGGAATTTACAAAATTCCTCACAGCTTCAGATTCCTTATATGAAAAAAAAAAAAAAATAGAGAAGTGATAGGAACCTGTTGTTGTTGTTGTCAGCATTATCCAATCATAATAAAACTTACAGATGACATTTTCTTTCCGTACTTCTTATTCTAATTAAATGACGAGAACCCACTAAATTGCCCAAGTGAGAAATCTGCTTGTCATCCTGAACACCTTCCCTGTCACACTTCTCCACATCTAATTAGTTGTCAAAATCTATTAATTTTACCCCTGTGCCAGAGACTGCTGGCTGTTTAGGAGAACTGATTCCCCTTCTTTCTGGGCACCTGGCTAGATTCCACTTTCCAGACCCTCTTACAATTAGGTGTCACCCTAACACTGATTTCTAACTGGAGAATATGGGTGGAAATAATATGTGGCACTTTCAAGCTTGGCTCATAAAGAATTGCAGGTTTGATTCATGGTGCTCTTTCCCTGCTGTTTGTTGGGTTTGGACTCCCGGAGTGCCCTCACATGTAGCTGTTGAAGACAGCAGAGTTTACATCCCTCTGGGTCTGTGATTGACCGAGCAGAACAGAACACTGTCCCACTTCCATCTTTCCAGCTCTAGTTAATTCAGACCTCCTTGGACCTTTTGGACTTTTGAATTGAACAGGAAATATACCTGTATTATATTTGAACTGTCAAATACTTGGTGACTATATTTTACAGGGATTTGACTACTTCCAAAATTCTTTTAAAATTCTCTATTACCTACAGGATACTATTTATAGCCCACAAGGCTCTTAATTATTAACTTTCCTCTTCCTTCAAACTCAACTCCCTCCATGCCCCCGTGCACACTGTATTATATGTCTATACCAAACCATTTCACTGATAGGATGGAGCATGTGTCATTTCACCTTTGTAGGTTTTCTCTGTACCTAAAATATTCCTGACTCCTTTATTGACATAAAGAATTCACATTACTATGCACAGATTCAATTCAGATATCTCTTTCTATATTATTCATCTATTCTCTACTTTCCATTTACAATATACATGTTTTCATCTCTTCTCCTATACTAGTCTGTATATTTCTTCAGTATTGCTCTTAGAATATTATTTTGTAACCATTTGTTTACTTGATTTATTGTCAGTAGTAGGCTGTGTTTTCATGTCAGATTAGGGTTTAATCTGTGTTTTAACATGGCTATTTTGTACTACCCAACATACAGTAAAATTTTTGAAAATATTTATTGAATGAAAAAACTACCTCAACACTTGGTGGCTTCAAACAACCATTTTGTTTTATTTACAATTTCAGAAGTCAGAAGTTTCTGAAGGGATTGTCACAGTTTGTCTTTGATCACTGAGAAATGAGCTGGGGCCTTCTCTTCCAGGATGGCTGCTTCATTTGCATTTCTGAGCTTCAAAGCTCCTTGGCCAGTCTCTTCTTCTCTCTCTCTCTCTCTCTCTCTCTCTCTCCCAACCCCACCTTCATGTGACATTTTGTCTTCCAGAGAATCTCCACATGCCTTGTACTTCTCAGTTCACGGTAGTCTCAGGGTCATTGTACTTCTTCATGGTGGCCGACTTTAAGAGAAAGTACCCCAAAGCAAGTGTCCTCAAAAGTCTGAGTAGAGTCTGCAATGTTTGATATAATATAGCCTCAGATTCCCAAGATGTCACTTCTTCTGCATTCTATTAGACAACAAGCCACAAGGCAAGCCTCATTTCAAAAGAAAGAAAATTAGATTCTATCTTTCAGTGGAAGAAGCAGCACAGACTTTACAGCCATCTTTAATCTGCTACAATAAATACATAGATATACTAGGTATGGTATGATCTGAACATTGGTGTCCCTCCAAAATTCCTATATAGAAATTCTGATTTCTGAGATGATGGTATTAGAAATGAGGCTTTTGGGAGGTGATGAGGTCATGAAGACACAGCCTTCATGATTGGGATAATTGCCTGTGTAAAAAAGACCCCAGAGAGCTAGCTTGCTCTTTCCATCACACGAGAACATAGTGACAAGACAGCTGTCTATGAACCAAGAAATGGGATCCTCACCAGATGCTAAATCTGTTGGTTTATTGATCTCACACTTCTCAGCCTTCTTTCAGAACTGTGAGAAACAAGTATTACATCTGTTGTTTATAAGCCACCCAGTGTAAGGTATTATTTTACAGCAGTCTGAACACACTAAAACAAGGCATATTCCAGCTAAGGCATCAGGATCTGAGTAGTGAATACATCAATAACTAAAAATAAAATCCCCAAACAATTCCATTCTAAAGTTAAAACATTAAAAACTCAAGTGTACAAGGTACCACATTAATTAGGAAAAAAATCATCCGTGGGTTTTGGGAATCAAAATCTGAAAGTAGATACATGTGTAAATGAATTATAGTTCCATTCAATGTATAGAAAGAGTACATTATTTTATCTGAAATGAATTTAGTGAAAGACCAAAGTGAAAATATTCATAGAAAAACATTGATATTAACATTAGCCAATGAATCCAGGTCTAGGATAGATTTTATATAGGAATTGTGTACCTGTCAGTCTGTATAATGATTATCTTGAGAATACAGGAAAACTTATGAGTAAGAAGTTATATTTCAGCTGAAAGGAATTGATGTCATTGTCAACCATCTAAGGGGAGGTCACTTCTAGAACAATAAATGAAGTAGATTTTTACAACAGTGGTAGGTGAAGTAGAGGACTTCCTCTTCTTTCAATAATTTGAAGCAAACAAATCTCTGCTTATAAGATATTGCATGTTCCAGAACTATTTCAGGAATAATATTTTCAAGTATTCCTTGCCATGTGCAAGCAGTTTGGGAATGAGTTTTCTAAAATGAGTGCACTGTTCATCAGTGATGGCAACAGCTGCAAATGTAGTGAAATGAAGCAGAAAAAGTCTCTAAAGCTAGCTAGGTTTGGGCAGCCATGAGTAAGATTCAAAATGAATATCTGTCATAGTTCAGTTGTAGGAAACTGCAATTGTTCTAGTTATTTTAGGAGAAGAGAATTCAAAATAGGAAGGTGCTATAAAGACTGTAGGCTGAACATTGAGCAATTAACCCCCACAACACACTGCTTAACTGGCCTCCCAGAGGAACAGTTACCTCTGTGACAGTGAGAATGGAGGGGCATCGGGAAGCTGCCCCTTACACGGTCAGGCTCAGGTACACACCACTGTACCAGCAATCCAGGGATCAGGAGGCTACCCATGTACTTGTCCCTGAGCAACCTCAAAGCTGATGACTGGAGCAGAGCCCCAGGAACACTCCGTCCCTCCATGACCAGTTTGCTAGCAGCATTAGCAGAAGCAACCTCACTTCTGCCCTCTAAATCTCTTGGAAATATATTTAATTGGCAGACTGTAATTTGCATCCATAACTCTGGCTATTAGAGAGTCTGTGAAAGGGAGTTTTCAGTTTTCCATTTTCTGTTCTAAGGGCCTTTCTGAACTGCATTTAGAAGAGACTAAAAAGGCTGATGGCGGCAACCATCACCTCATCGCCCGCAGAGTGCTCCTGAGCACCCAGGAGTGAGCATCCAGGAGTGACACTGTCCTCCTGGAGGAAGGGCACTGTCCTCTCCCAAGACAGTGTTGAAGCCACCAGCATGTATCCTGCAAAAATCCAGCTCTCTGCAAAGGGCCAGGCAGCTGTAGAAACAGAAGCCTAATAGTAAGGATGCAAATGCTGGAGAATGGAAAGACTGAGAAAATGTTTTTGAGGTATAGCTGGAAAACACATTTGGGATAATTTTCTTCAATTAGGCTAGTGTAAGGCCTTTCCTCTAAGAGCTTGTTTATATAAGGTAAATACAATTATACTTTGTTGTTATAAATTGATGAGGCCAGGGATCTATGGGTTTGAGAGCAGTTTTTATACTTATGAAAAAATCCAAAAGGCAAACTTTGAACCTGGACTTCCACATCCTCCAAACAAAACTTTAATGAAATCTATTCTAATTTATCTAAAGCCCTGGCCAAAAAAAGGCTATAAAATGGAAGCTCAGAAGTATTTTAAAACTCATTTCCAAATATTAAAGAAATTATATGTCTTTATTAAATGGATTATAAACTTTCTTTTTGGTGTTTTTATGAGAATAAATTGTGTGTCAAGCCAGTATTAAAACTAAATGGTACAATTCTGCTGACTTATGAGAGCATGTAACACGTACTTTTAAACTGGGCAACACTGGATTATCTTTTAAGTGGAGCATTTGGTGTAAATGAAAACGGATGAAAAACCTGCACTGAGATGGATCTCATTGGTATTGCTCGAATGAATCACATCTACAACTGAAAGTATGAGCCTACGGATTGTACGGCATTGTGGGTAGGATTTAAAGCTAATAAATAAGTCTGCCCTTGAAATAAGAGTGAACTCTTACTGTAGCTATGTTATTAGTCTTTCCTTTCAGGAGAAAACTAATACCTAAAAGCTCTCTAATTATCCTCAACTGTGTCATTACACTTAGTATAAATGTAGCTTTAAAATGAATAAATCGTTCTTTAACATTGGTAAAGCGGTATACATAAAGGAGACTTATTACCAATGAGCTTAGTTTACAAAAATTAGTTTACAAAAATAAAAGTAATTATATAAAATCTCTGTATAGCTGAAGTTCAGATTCTAGACTCACAACCTATGCCAAGTTCTTGCTAATATTACCCTTCACATATTCTCCCCACTCTTTCTATTGCATCTTACGTATGTCTGCATTGTGATACTAATTGCTTTGAATTTTAACTTTTGGTGTGATTTTCTGTCTATATCAAAAGAGCATGCTCCATGAGGTCAATGTCTTTATTCTATTCTTCTTTGTATCCCCAAAATCAAAATCACAGTTTTTCACAATGAGTAGGACCTCAGTAAATGTGAGTTAAATAAATATCTACAATTGCTTATGCCTTTGGCTTACTTATATTCAATGCATTCCCTTATTTTTCATTCAATAAGAAAACATGTTTTAAATTCCATGAGAGGTTACTGAGTAATACAGCCAACATCCTGTCTGTAACTGTGTTAGTGAAAAAAAGGCTAATATATCAAAAAGAAATTTATATAAAATACTGTCGATGGTATACGATCTAATCTATGTGACAGATTCAGGGATTCAACATAACATTTAAGACAATTCAAAGGAAGGAGAGACAGTATCAGATATGGGTGCAGATAAATGATTAAAATATTCCCGAAAGAAGAAATCACGTTAAAGTTACCACCTGATTAGAGATTTCTCAGATTTTACATTGGTAAATATTTGTCAATCACCAACTGGGGAAGATGCCATTTTTGTTTCCACAACTAATGCCAAAATAAAGAAGCAATGGTTTTCAATTTACAAGAGGTAAATTTCTGGAATTCTCATAGATAAAAGTAGAAAAAAAAAATTGGAAATGTAGGTATCCCTGAAATACTGTTGCAGAGTTTGTTTTAGTAAAGCTCTTATTCGTGAATTATATATTGTGCATGAGTAATATCCAGAAAAGTACTAAGGTTGTTAATAACACAACTCCTATTCTGACATCTAAGAAAACATTAGTCCCCGGTTATTTGCTGAGAAACAAATAATAGCCTACCAAACATGAAATAGAAGTCAGGAAACAAAAAAATATGGATATTAATAACATCAAAATTACCAAACTAGGTTGTAAGAAGTTCATTTCCTTTTATGAATTACATGGTTTTTGCTGGGAATGTGGCCAATGTTTCCCACAAAAAACCGGGTCCCTTTGGTAGAGTTGTAAGGGATAAGAAAATAATAGAGAAAAATAGAAAATAAAAGAAATAAAAGAATACACAGAGACAAAGATATAGTTTTATAATTTTATGAAGATTATAGCCAAAGCAGAATCTCAGGGGGCCTAGATCTTCTCTGTGGGTCTCAAAAATCCCCGAATGAGGTCTTACATGGTAACTCATAAGGAATAGTGATTAATTGCCAGGGGTAACAGATTTACATAACAGCAGGTAGTTCCTCTCAGGTTAACAGATTTTCAAAAGGCTTCTACAGATCCTTTAAGTAATTCTATCTACGTGAACAAATGATTACAAAATCTTTCAAAGATTAACTTCTAAGTTCTAAGGTAAATTTATCACTTAACAGAGGAGTTAAACAGAGATATGTTGGCTCCATATTTATTAACTTATTGTGAATGGAGACAGGTAGTCTGGAGTGTTTAAACAGGAGCTCGTTTTTAGCCATTCGGGCAGCTGTCTGTTCCCAGGGGACTCCATTGTCAGTTCTCATCCTGTATTTCTTAACAGATTCACTTTGCTTTACAAAGCAAATCCAAACCTTTAGGTCTGAGAAATGCATCACCTTGTGGGATACAGCTGCTGCTGTCTTTCAGAGATGCCCTTCCAAGTGCAACAGCATTTGAAATGCAAACCAACACTTTCACATATTCCTTCAGGGCAAAGCTCTGCAAAACTCCTAAGACAAATCCTGTCTGCAAACACATCTATGTTAATTCATGAAGCAACAAGTTTTAATTTAAATTTTAGGTATTTTATAAAGTTAAAATTTGTTATAAATCAGCATAAACTAAATTTTAGTGTGATATTGTTTACTTCATCTTCCTTCCTACCTCCTGAAATAACTTGAAAACAATATTGAGGAAAAACAAATGCAATTAACATATCCAAGACTATATATTAAATTAAATAAATAATGTGGGCTTATTTTTTTCCTTGGGTACTTGCTTTCAGAGAATTACTTTCCTCTGTTTATTTGTTATCCAAGATCATTCATAGGCAGCATCAATATAACCACCAATCATTGAACTACATACAGTATTTATGAGTTTGAACAAATTCAATCCCTATTTGATAATTAAAGGAGCATATTGAAGAAACACTAGGAAGATACATACCTCTCAAGCTATCCACAGAATCTGAAAAAAGAGAAAATATTGGGCAGAAAATTCCTCTGTCAAAAATGTTCAATCTGCATTTTTAACAAAATTTAAAACTATACTTACATGTATATCAGACATTAATCACTAAAATGTTATTGTACACAAGAAAACAATTTTTCATTCTTCCTGCATCCTAAGCTCTATGTATTTTCTGGTTTGTAATGCAAAAGGACTTCCCCTTTTGCCAGTTTGAAAATGAGCTAAATAAAATACATCTTTGTTAAAGATATTCGAGTTATTATAAACTCTTTGGGATAAATAATTTTAGTTTTATATTATTTGAGAAATAAAATTAAGAATGTTACAAAGATTATGTAGCATTTATGAAAGAATCCTATATTCTCTGAAATTGCTCAACACAACTATCCTTTTAAAAAATTTGACACTATGTAGCCATTTGTTTTAGATTTTGTTGTTTTAATTTCCTAGAAGTATAGAAAATTTCCCAATTAACAGGTATGCTGCCTTCCTTGCTTTCTTAAGAATGTCTTACTTGGCTTTCTCTTGCTAGAAAAGTAATAAATGATTGTTGTATAAAATGTAGAGTGAGTTGGCAGACCTTCACTCTACAGTGAACCTTCTGAAACAGTTTGAGAAATACTGCAGGTATCTTCTTATGTGCATTTTTCTGGTTTTGGTGCATATTCTTACAGCTTCTCAAACCAGTTTGTGGAGGAGAAAAGATTCAGTGGCTTTTAAGCCACTAATTAGTAAATATTTGTTAATGTTTAAGTATTTATGCTTTCTGGTCTCCATCTGTGTACCTATCTCCATTTCTTTCTCTCTCTCTCTCCCCTCTGTAACATATCTACATATTTAGTTATTAATATCAGGCATAGTTAGTTAACCATTTGTAGAAAACAGAATAGTAGCATCTACTTATATTTTCTTATTTACGTATGTGTATTTTTAATGTATATTATATGTATATATTTGTGTGTATTCATTATCTATTTTTTCTTATTTACTTTTTCCCTTTCAACTACTCTTTTCTATTAGGAATGTTGGTAGCGGTTGGCATTATAATTTAGTCTTCAATTTGCTGAATACAAACTGTAAGATATTTGAATAAAATCTATAAATAGTTCTTGGTACTTTGATATTGAATGAACTAGAAGAGAAATTAACATCACACAAAGATGAATATGGAAACTTACCGGTTCTTGTTTATCCCAATTTTTTGAGAGCAACTTAATTTGTACAAAGAATAGTTGTCTTATCAGGTGAAAGCATGAGGTAGTTTGTACATCATGTGTGGAAAATTAATATGAACACAATGGTAAGAAGAGATGCTCAAGAACCATCGAGGTAAACTGTCAGATACTTGTTTATTGGCTCTCAGATTCATTCTCATCCTTGCATGCTTTCTGCTAAAACACAGGGAGCTGGAAGCCAGCAAACTGCATATCCCATAATCCCTTGGCAACTGGCTTGTAGTTAGGCTCTGCTAATGGAAAGTGCTGATGCGAGTATGAAAGGTATGAAAGGAAGAGTAATTTTATTTTTCCTGCTTTTGTAGTTCCTCCAGCAGCAACAGCAACAGTCATGGGCAAATCTGGGTTTCTGGGTCAATTTTAAGAGTGGAATTCTATTCACAGCCGTGGCAGGAGTGCTAGAGCAACCGTGGCCATACAGTGTTCACAGGCTTCAGTTCTGGCCGAGGCAGTGCCAATTGCAGACAATGTCAGATTCTCAGGCTTCTGTCGTGAATGTGTGGACACGCTAATGGCTTTTACGTAGACTGCAGGTGGGAACATATCCCTCAGAGAACTGTAAAAATAAAAAGAATAGAGAAACATAGCAAGAATAGCCAGCTTAAACTTAAACTTACAACTCTGCAATGATTGTTAAAATCATTTTACTAGTTTTTATGTGTTTAAAAAATTACAAAAGAAATCTTACATGAATGACACAGTAACATAAAATCAGATTAACAAGTCTTACAATTATGGGAATCAGATAAAAAAAATCACTATCGTGCTCTAATAAAATTGAAAATTGAGTTCAAAAGAATGCTTCAAGAAAGAGGTAGAAACAGGTAGCAGTTTGCTAGTAAAGTCACTGCTCAAGAACAGAAACATGAAGAAACATTTTTGTTGTTAGAATAAAAAAGACCTTAGAAATGGTCAGGTCAACCACATTTCTTTCCAAGTGAACAAAATGATAAGTTCTGATGGTGATTTGTTAAAATTTGCAAAACTAGTTGATGAAAACCTGGGAAAATCATTCAGATTTTTTTCTGTGTAATTGGGGACACGTTGCTATGAGTAGATTGGTCAGGATGAAAGAATTCTGCACCTATATAGGTTTGCTTTAATTCTTCTACTGGCACACTGACCTTGAAATCGTCCAACAGAGCCAGGTTGATAGAGAGAAAAGGTTAATGCCTTAGGAAATCTATGTTTTTGGCAGTTCAGTATTTTAGAGTCCAAGTGAATTCATGCAGATTATAGACATTTGCTGATTGTCTTTATTTTATAAAGGTCATTAGGAAATTTTGCATATATGTGAAGTCTCCTATGCTCAACAGATGTTCTTAGGTGATCTTACTGTAGCTTTTAGAACCTTATTATGTTGAAATTTATGAAATTGCTATTTTTGAGGTCAAAAATTGTCAAATATTATTCATTTCATATGACTTAATCTGATAAAAAGGAGTTGATATTCCCATTAAATTTTTCTGATTTGACAAAAATTCAATAGATTTGGAACTAATCACAAATAAAGAAGACATTGTTAACATTTTATAGATAGAGATTTTTCTCTGAGCTTTCCAAAGATCTCTTAATTTTCTCTTAGGAGTGCCTTGTGCTTATTCTCTTGCTACAGCATCAGGTGACAGCCAATTAGTTCACTGATTGTAAAAAGCATTTTTGTATTGGATTATTATAATAGAGAATTCATTAAGGTTATGAATGGAAAAACATCCTATTAGATTTACCATTGGGACATACTCTCTAAAATCCACTGGTGGACTTGAATGACTGGGCCATGGTATAGGTGCAGGTCTACCAAATGTGTCTGCTAGAGTAGTCCCTGAGGTGGATGCCAATGTTCAGCAACTGAGATCGCAGAGTTAAGGTAATTAGCAAAGTCACAATTTATATAACTCTTATGTATCAAATAAGTACATTTATAAACTATAATAGAACTGCAAAGAAAATCCCCATTTCCACCAAATTCTTTCTCTTTCTCTCATTTTTTTTGCTTTGAAAGAATAACTCTTCATCATAGATGATGTTAGACTGTGCAAGTCTTGGTACCTGATAATGTTTGAATGCAGACTGATCAGAAACCATGGGAAAGGTTACTTGTCTAGTCAAATGTATAAGTGGAGATCAAGATACAGATAAATGTGTTCATTACAGTTCAGTGTAAATGGTGAACATCAATCTATCTGGTAGATAAATCTGTATTTGGACAGTCCATTAAAAAAAGCATTAATAATGTGAAATGCATCATTGAGCATTTTATCACCCTTACCTATTGGCTCAAAAACTCAATAAGTAAGAAAGAAAAATATCCACATTAATATACATTTCTATTTTGCAATATATGCATATTGATTTAGTTTTCTACCAATTAATAAATTTTTTAAATGTCAGAATCAGCAGTAAAGAATTAGAATTATATATCTCCATGTATAAATACTGTATATCTTCAACAATTAAACACATTTTATGGAATATAATTCTTTGTTCTTTTTTAACTCAACTTTTGTGATGATTTTAAGAACATGTTAATTAGATCTACAAGTTATATAGAGAAAAAAATCCCTAAAATTCATAATAATTTTAATAAATTAATTTAGGAAAGTATTTTAAAAACTATTTGTATTTTCTCAAACCCTGAAATAAAGAAAAAAATATTATTTTATAAAAATGACCTTATTTCTATATTATTTATAGTAATCATCTCAGTTAGGGTCCAGGAATGCAAATAGAAACCACTTAAACTCTTCAAAACATAATAAATTGAATAAAAGAAATTGATCATTCAGATAATGGAAAAACTGAGAAACGAAAGACAGGGCAGCGATTGAATCCAGAGATTAATATAGCAGTAAACTGCAACCATCTCTAGGACAGAAGGGACAATAGAAGAAAGTCCATTGAGAACACAGGAGCTGGACGCCCTGGTGTAGCCTGGAACCACAGCAGAGCTGCTTAGAAATTTGGAGGACCACAGACAAAGAGACTGTCTCCTGAGAGATAAACCCACAAAAAGCTAGTTTCTGTTCGATAGTTGACCAAAAGAAAAAAAGAGGGAGAGTAACTCCCCGGCTTCTCCCTCACTGTCTCCTACCAAAATTCCACCATGCTTTCTATGGGCTGAATTGGTGGTCAGTGGAAAAAAGGGGCTGGGAAATGCATTCTGGTGTTTTTGTAAACGCATGACTAGATCTCCTGATGGAGGGAAAATAAGACTGATGGCCTCCACTGCTTCCCTTCTGGATCATCCCATGTTCACACCACATTTCTAGAAGTCTGCACTCAGCAAAGTAGTGCAGCAGAGATACTAATACAGGCCCCTATTCCTGTAAGATGTGGTAGTTTCTAACAGGTGACTGTATTTGAAGACCTCCCAATCAGCCTAGGCAAAACTTTCTTAGCATTGCACTGCAGTTTGACATTCTTCCTTCCCAGCCTTTCTTTCTTCTCCATCTGCTGAAAAGGAGTCAGACAGGCATTACCATCTGAAGGCACTCCCTGTCTTCTCTTGCTTCCCAATTTTTTTTGTTTGTGTAACAGGCTCTCGTGTGTCATTGGTAGCTTACAAGAAAATTTTTGTCTCCTGAAGTGGAATAGCCAATGCAACTAAACAAGACTAAGGTTCTGAGAATTAGTCACAGAGATACAATGACATTTAAATGCTCATCTAAGGAAGATGTCTTGTTTTATGGGCAGGGTCCTGGATGAGAAAACACAGGACTATAAATCATGGGATAGAGACATTGAGATAGATGCCCCTGAGCATGTTAACTCTGCAGATAGGGTTCAAGGAATCTTTGAATTTTCATCTTAAGTTCTTCTTTGATATAATAATCATTTACCAGAGAGTTTAATGTCCATGACTTCATGAGAATTGGGTGTTTCTTTCAGAGATGATTACTAGTTTTATTCTACTTTGGTGTGAGAAGATACATGGTATGATTTCAATTTTTGTGAATTTGTTGAACCATTTTTTGTGGCCTAAAATATGATCCATCTGGGAGAATGTTCCATGTGCTGATGAGTAGAATGTATATTCAGTAGTTTTGGGGTAAAATGTTCTGTCAATGTTTGTTAGGTTGAATTGTTCTATAGTCCTACTTAAGTTCAGTACTTCTTTATTTATTTTCCACTCAGATGATCTGTCCAGTTCTGTCAGTGGGTGTTGAAGTTCCCTGCAATTACAATGTTTCTGTTTCTCTCTCTACTTAGGTTTAGTAGGATTTGCTTTACAAATCTGGGTGTTCACGTGTTAGGTGCATAGATATTTAGGATTGTTATGTCTTCTTGTTGAATTTTTCCCTTTGCCATTTTATAATGGCCATCTTTGTCTTTCTTCACTAATTTTGATTTAAAGCCAATTTTATCTGATACAAGAATGGCTACACCTACTTTCTTTTGGTTTCCATTTGCATGGAATATTTTTTTCCATCACTTGACCTTGAGTCCTTAAGAATCCTTGTGAGTCAGATGTGTTTCCTGGAGACAGCAGATACTTGGCTCATTTTTTTTTTTTTAAATCCATTCAGCCAGCCTATGTCTCTTGAGTCGGGAATTCAAACCATTTACATTGATTGAAGAATTGATATATGGGATGCTGTTCTGTTCATCCTGTTGATTAGTACCTTATTGCTTTGTTTTACTTCTTGCATTATTGCTTTATTTGAGCTCCGAGCTTTAGGTTTGTGGTGGTTTTACACTGGAATGTGACCATTGTGTTGCTCCATATGTAAAGCAGTTCTGAGTATTTCCTGCAGGGCAGGTTTGGTCTTGACAAATTCCCTCATTGTTTACTTATCTGGAAAAGTCTTTATTTCTTCTTTGTTTATGAAACTTAGTTTTTCAGTATACAAAATTCTAGGCTGGCAGTTGTTCTGTTTAAGAAGACTAAAGATGGTGCCTCAATTCCTTCTGGCTGTTAAGGTCTCAGTTGAGATATCTGCAGTTAGCCCGCTGGGTTTTCCTTGATAAGTTACTTGACATTTTTGCCTTATGGCTCACAGGAGTCCATCCTTCATGTTGGCTTTGGCCAGTTTGATGACTGTGTGTCTTGGTGGTTGTCTTTTTGCAATGTATTTCCCAGGAGTTTCTTTGTTTCTTGAGCTTCTTGTACCTAGATGTCTAAATCTCTAAGAAGGCTAGGGAAGTTTTCCTCAATTTTTTCCTCAAGTAGGTTTTCCAGCCCTTGTGTATTTTCTTCTTCACCCTCTGGGATGCCTATGAATCTTATATTTGGTCATTTTATGTAATCCCATATTTTTTGTAAACTTTGTTCATTCTTCTTAATTCTCTGTTTATTATTTTTGACTGACTGATTTAATTCAAAAGCATTGTCTTCAAGCACTGTGATTCTTTCTTCTTCCTGGTGTCTAGTCTATTCTTATAACTTTCCACTGTGTTTTGTATTTCCTTAAATGCATTTTTCATTTCCAGAAGTTCTATCTAGTTTTTCTTTAATATGTCAATCTCTTTAGTGAATTTTTCATTCATCTCCTGGATTGTTTTTCTGGTTTCTTTGAGTTGCTTTTCCATTTTCTCCTGGATTTCATTGAGTTTCCTTATAATCCATATTTAGAATTCTTTATCTTTCATTTCAGTATTTTCATTTGGGTTACTACCTATTACTGGAGGGCTAATGTTCTCTTTTTGGGGAGACCTTTTGTTTTGATTTTTCATGCTTCCTGAGTTCTTGTGTTGCTTCCTTCTCCACTGGAGCAGTTCTTGCTTCTTAAGTTAGGATTTTCTTTTATTTAGATGGCTTTTTTTCACCCCATTCACTTATACAGGGGTGTTTGTAGCATCTGTTGGGTGAGAACCTTTGGCTTGGTTTGGTGGTGATCTAGGTTCCAGATAGATTCCTTAGTAATGGATATCCTTAGCATGATGCTTTTCTCAGTTGCTAGTTGTTTGTGTGCTGTAGCAGTGATAAGCTATATGTGTGGGAAGATTCCCTGTCTCTCTTTGATGAGAGGAGGTGGAGGCTTTTGAAATCCTTTCTCTATCCCCAGCCTCGTGGTCTTCTTAGCACTGTGAATTGTAATGGCACACCCAGTTTAATCACTAAGATAATAGGTAGTGTGTGTGGGTGAGAAACAACTTCACCCTGTATGACTGAGTTAGTAAATGCTTTAAATGGTTGAATGAATTGATCTCTCTTTCAGTAGGTGGCATTTGCTGGGGAAGAGGCTGTCATGTTGTTTTTGTGCCTGACTTTAGTCCTTTAAGAGAAGCACTCAAATGTCTTGGTGGGGCCCTGGAACTTCCAGGTGTGTTCTTATTCTCTGCCTGAATGGAGGCAGATGGGGGAGTGAGGCTGGGAGGGGCTGGGTTGTGTGGGCTTGCCCTCAAGGTTCACAAAAGCTGGTAAGGTAGCTACTTTGGCAGGTTCAAAGTTCTGCTCCCAGCCTCTGTGGAAAGTCACCCAGGAGTGGCTGAAGTGGCTCCACCCAGCCAGAAAGTCTGCTTGTGGAGACAGGGCCATCTGAGATTCTCAGTCTGACTGTCCAGCTCTCACAGCTCCCCCCAGCCCAGGTGTCTGACTCGCCAGCACATGTCTTTGCACAAAATGCTGGCTGGCAGCGAACTCCCAAATTGGGCACCCCAGGTCCACCACAGTATACAGAGGAATTGATGTGGGCCCCACTCCCTGTATATGCCTCAGGCTGGAGTATGTGCCTGCTAGAGAGAGAGAGCTGCTCGCCTACTTCTCAGTACAAACTGTACTCCCAGCTGGAATAGGTGGGGGAGGGGCCACACTTGTGGGCAGCCATAGCAACTGAACCAACTGTGCCTTGTTGCTATGGCACCTGGGGATGTGTCATAGAATCCACCCTAATCAAACAGCACAGTTTTCCTGTGGTAGTAGGGTGGCACTTTCCCAGCTTGCCGTGTCTGGGATCCCCACTGTATTCTACTGTCAGATCTGTCCATGTGGGCTTCACCAACAGAGTCCAACTCACAGACCTTCCCCTGTGTCTCCAGCAACCTGCTTGAGTCCAGAGGGACAGGTCCAGACTGCTTGTGTGACCTGTTGCTGTGCAGCTCTGTAAAATGCTGTCAGGCAGGCAGTTCCTGAATTGAGCATCCCAGATCCGCTACCTGCCCACAAAGGAAGAGGCATGGGTCTCACTTTTCGTAGAAGCCGCAGGCTGTGGCATGCTCCCGCTGGGGGTGGTGGGTAGCTGCTCACTAGATTCTTGGCCCAAACTGCTTTCTTTGTTGGGGGTGGGAGATGCGGGCAGGGAAGGAAGCATCTGAATGGAGGAAAGCCTGCTCTCCGGCCTCTCATAATCTCTTGACACTCTCCCTGGTTAGGAGCCCCACACAGAGTGTCTGAGCTCTGGGATCATGCAAGTTCTCCCCGCTAAGCTGTGTTTGCCTCTGTGTCTGGGCTCGTGGGGGTGGAAAAGCCTTCAAGAAACTCGGTAGCCCACTGGTCACCAAATGCCTGCGGAAGGTTGAGAGGGATACCGCCTTACCCATTCACTGGGCTTGGAGCTTCTCTGGGTTTGATCCTCACCTATATCTTCTTTCATTTATCTTCTACCTTCTCTGCTTCACAGTCTTCCTCTGTGAGATCCCCAGCAGGATCCAGCATCTCTCTTTATGATCCACACCCACTCTGTGTCTTGTCTCCCCTTTCCTTTGTCAGAATTCTCATCTTCCTGCTGGAGCAGTCGACAGGTGATGTCTCTAGTCGGCCATCTTTACTTGTCCTTAATTTTCTATTTTTCTCCAGTGTGTTTGAATGTTATGACTCTGTTGTTAAATTATATTGTTAATAATTCAATTTATTATGTTTTATGGATTAAATTGTTAAAGAAATAAAGGTTTACATGAATGAGCCTGATACACTAAATTATTTCCTGAATTGGGCACCCTAAATCCACTGCAGGCCTCCAAAGCGGAAGGCATGGGTCTCACTCTCCATGGAAGCCTCAGCCTGTGGCATGCTCCCGCTGTGTGTATGTGTGTGTGTGTGTGTGTGTGTGCGCGCGCGTGTGTGTGTGTGCGCGCGCCTGCTCACCACATTCTTGACCCAAAGTGCTTTCCCTACTGCAGTGGGGGTGGAGAGGGGCAGGGAAGGAAGCATCTGAATGGAAGAAAGCCTGCTCTCTAATATCTCATGACACTCTCTCTGGTGGGGAGTCCCGCACAGAGTGTCCAGGCTCTGGGATCAGATACAAAAAAAATATATAACAATTCCGTTTACGTATAGATTCAAAGAAACAAAAGCTAGACTTCAAGACAGAAGCCAAGATAGTGGGCATACGTTAGGAGGTTGGGGGTGAGTGATTAGGAAAGGGCAGGAGAGGGGCTCCTGTGATATTCTTGATGGTCTAATTCTTCACCTGGGTGGTAGCTACATAGGAGTGTTAACTTTGTGAAAATTGGGAGTATTCTTTTGTGATTTGTGTACTTTATGTGCTATATTTGGATAAAAATTTTTAAAAACTAAATGAGCAAATAAAGCACTGAGATTGTGAGCTACACTTATATATTGTAGGTCCTTATACACCTGAATTGACAAGATTGGTCATGCACACATGTTCAGTTTCCCAGTAAAAATGAATGTGCACATTTCTCTGAGGTTAACTAATTGTTATAGAATATGCAGACCAGCCTATAAGCTTTCGGAAGTGCTTCAGATTGCTAACTGGGACAAATGTTAAACTCCGTGACATCCAACAAGTCCTACATTATCTGCCCTGCCCAGCCTAGCAGTCTTTCCCACTTTGCTTTGTACGCTGGATACACTTGACTGCTTTAGGCCCTTCACACTTGCCAATATAGCTCACACACCACAGGGCCTTGGCATACGCTGTTCCACCTGTCTTTCATGGTTTTCCTTGCCCTCTTCACTTACTTAATCCTTAATAAGCATCTTGATGTTCGCAAGGAAAGCTTCCCTGATTTTCTAACTCATGTAAACCTCCATAAATTTCTTGTGTTTCAATGACCTGCTTCATAGGACTTGTTACGTTGAGATTTTTTTTTGTTTGTTTTGTTTTGTTTTTTTCCTTTAGAGATGGGGTCTCTCTCAGTCACCCTGGCTGGAGTGCAGTGACACAATCATAGCTAATTGCAGCCTCGAACTTCTGGGCTCAAGTGATCCTCCTGCCTTAGCCTCTGGAGTTGCTGGGATCGTGGGTGTGAGTCACTGTACCTGGCAATTTTTCATATAATTTTTTGATTGTTTGCTTAAATCTTGTCCCAATTTGGCTTGTTTATATTTAATATTACATTTCTATAGCTTGACTCACATGCAGTTGCAAAAATAGTATAGAGAATTTCTCTGTATCCTTCATGCAACTTTCTCCAATTATAACAATTTGGCTAAATGCAACACATTGTCAAAAATAGGAAATTAATATTGGCACAATATTATTAATTTAAATATGATGCATGACTTTTAAAATTATCACTGAATATCATTATCTTATTGTATAGTGCTTGACACATAATTGGTTCTACATAAATATTTTTAAATGAATATTGGTTGGATGAGAATATGAAGAAATCATATTTTAACCTAAACTTCCTTATCTCTGAGAGCATAAGAGTGTTTTACAAAATTACCCCACTACCAAATCCCATGAGTTATAAGATATTCTCACTGTCTTCTCTGAAAGGGATACATATTAACATTTTTTCCAAAGTTGTGATAATTTTTCTTGATTTCTCTACTCAATTCTTGCTAATCAATGCCAACTCTCTGACATTGGAGTTGAAGTCTTAGATTTCTAGAAATGCCTTTACTAGAGAAAGGAATCAGCTTTCATTTACATTCTACTTTATAAAGAGTTAAGCAGCTCTGTAAATGAACTGGAATTATCCCCAGAAAAAGGAAATATTTTAAAGACTTTATTACATGAAAAAAATCTTATAAGACTATTTAATTCCTATAACAACGTCTAATGGTGCCCAGGTCTGCTCTGCATCCCCCAAAAACCAAAAATTAAACCATCTAGTAGTTTTAAATGTTTGAGATCTGGTTGTTTATTCATGACCACTAAGTGCTGGAGAGATACCTTATGTATTCTTATTGCCAGCAAGACCTTCTGTCTAATTATTCCAGGAACACACCTTAGACTTTGTGTTATTTCATAGTCATATTTACCTATTACTGCACTCATCCCATAAACCTTTCTCCACCCAGTCCTACCTCCAAACACACACCCTCTTATTAGCATAATTTAAAGGACCAAAGGACTGGCTATCTTCTTACTTCTTCTACATTCTCACCCAGTTCTTATCTACATATACCCAAATATCAACCTGTAGTTTGAGTATCTTTTTCCAAGCCTTGATTTTGCCAAACTTCTTTCAGGGAATACAACCTAGCCCTGTTCCCTAACCCAGGTCTGAAGGTTAGTATAAAGATCTATTTCTATTTGATGAATTCCTTTGTGTTAATTATTATAGGAATTCTCTAGTATCATGCACCCTCGTAATATCACATTTTCTTGTCTTGAACAATCCTAGAATCAAGACTGAGATAGTTCTGCCTGTTTAGAGATGGTGTTCAGTCTATGAAGATGCTCTGAAAGTAATTTTTGGAGTGAGTTCATTTCCTGTCTCTCTCCCATCATTAGGTGCAAGTCTAGAGTCAAATTGCATCACAGATTCTCCACACCTAGTTATACATCATAATCACAAATGATGAAAATAAGAAACCTGAAAAAATCTTATTTTTCCTGAAGTGAAAAGGATGTTACTAATTGTATTCCATGAAGAAAATATCAATTTCTCACAAGTACTAAATTTAAATAGCTATTTCAATAGATGACAGAAGGAAAAATATATTCAATGCTAAATTCTATTTAATTACCTTTTTATGTCTCACAGCATGAATATGTTCATCACTGACTCTTTGAAAGTGACTGAGGTAATTATCAGAAAAAATTATTTCATTTTGATTACTAGAAAAGCATCGTTTAAATTATTAAATCTTCAGACAAATGTGAAACCTATAATTATGCATTTAAAAACAAGGCAGAATTTCACAGCCATTAAAATTTCTCTTCCCTGAAGGAAGTGAGCAATATTACTGTTATTCAAGCTATAAAACAGTGACAGGCCCAGGGGAGCTTAAAGAATTGAACAGTCACAAAAAGATTTTAGCATGTTCAATCAGAGTGTAGTCTAAATGGTTGATCCAGAGTCCCACATGGCTAATTTAATCTACGTACATTCAATTATTAAAAAGGTAAAACATTGCAAATTATTCATTGAGATATCAAAACTGAGTAATTCAAGTTAAGTCAATTCTTTCTGACATCAGGTTAAGAGACCAAGACGGTCTCCTACGTGTGGAATAGTCTAACAATTACATACTATATTTACGTTCAACACATTTTTATTCTTTACTTCATGTGAAGAAAATTATTTTTAATGGGAGCAAATGATGTGGCATTCTTAGTACAACGTTTTCTAGGAGAACATCTTAACCTTTGAATAGAGTGAAGTATGATATTTTGAATAGAGAAGTATTGTGACTCATATCTTTACAAATTAGAAAGACACAGAAATATGTAAGATATCTAGGAAATCTTTCAATAGATAATAGAAGCTATGTAGAATTTTTACTTTCAATCAAAGAATTTCAAACATAGTAAGTAAAAATAATTTTTCAATAGCAGAGTTAACAGAGAAAGGAAAGTACAAATAAGATTTAGGTATATAAAACAAATTTAGTTTATGAAATTGTATTAAATATATCATCTTCCTGATACTGGCCATTCTTATATTATTAAGTGAAAGTAATATGAAAATATTTGCTTTTCACGTCCAGGTTTAGTGGCATGATTTAATCCATGGTCAAAATGAATACAATACTCTATATTTTGTTGAAATTTTAGCAGTTTATTTAAACAAAACAAAAAAAATTCTCTTTTAACCAATGTAACATATAAAACACTAGTAGATATTTTAATTTGTTTCATAAATAGACATAAACATTTTGACCGCAGATTATGTTTTCATCCTTTTATACATACATTTCATTCTTTTATACATAGAATTTGATTTTTCTGATCCATACCAGCCCATGCACTTGTGTGTTCTTTTTGTTCTATTAAAAACTCTTTTTGAATAACCAAATATAATGTAGGGTAGGACACACAAAAAGAATGGATGGACAGTAGGTACGAGGTGATGGAGGTTGAGTTAGAGGCATATTTGCCTGATTCCCAGTTCTGCAAGGTGCTGCTGCTTAAACCTTCCCAGGGCTGAGAGAAGAGGTCAAAGCTAATCGTCAACTGAAAGTAGAATCCATAAAACGATTGGTAAGAATCTAATTCTATAAAGCAGATGTAAAAAAATCTAGAAACAACTAAACTACCTGAACTGAGAAAAAACTTATGTATTTCCAGAATCAAAAGTATCTGAATCTTGCTCCTTATAAGTGACGCTATATCAAGGAAGATAATGACAGTTTTTATTTTATAATGAGAATTGAGGTGTTCATAATTTGCAAACTGTCAGAGGGAAAGGTCTTTTTTATTAGAAAATCTTATTGAATAAGTTTCATTTGTGCACAAGAAAACATAAAAAAGTATTGTTCTCCTTTCTTCTCCACAGGATATTTTGAGTCATGACTTGGAAGAACAAGTTAATAGTTAATGCCAGTTTTGCATGATTTAATTTGGAATCTTATTTAAAATGGCATGGATAAAAGTAGAAATTTGGCTGTAGAATCTAAGAATATAGAATAGAAAGAACAGAAAGAAATTGTGACTTGTTAAACACACACACACGAATGTAACTCAGGCACATTACCCTAAGTTAAAAAGGCAGCCTGAGAGAGCTGCTACAGAGAATATAATATTTTTGATAAAATAAATCTATATCTCAATGCCATTTTTATCTAACATGAGAAGATATGTGAAGTTACAATCTTCAGGAATATATAAAGTGAATGCTTGATTAAATTTTTTAATTGCTATCAGCTAAGTTATTTCTGAACATATAAGCCTATATCAGAGGTTAGCCAAGGGAATATAAATTCCTGGATTCATAAAGATGAAAGCACATGGACTTAAGAGTGAGATACATTTGTGTTTAAATCTCATCTCCACTGCAGCCTAGTTGTATGATATTGGAGAAAATATTTTATGTTTCTGTGCCTGCATTTCTTTATCTAAAAAATAGGGAGAATATTACCTATTTCAAGAATTGTTATAGGAATTAAGTAAAATAAATTTTGAAAAGGTTCATTGTTGTTACTTCCTGTGTTGTGTATAGTTATACACAATACTAGATTGTTTGTGCTTTTTGGGAATATATATAAGGACTCAAAAAACAAGCATTGCAATGTTTACCAAGAGCCTGGTTTTTAGAGTGAAAGGGTTCATCTTAAAATTTAGACATGCTCAAGAAGGAGTGCTAAACATGGTTATGCATAACCTTCCTGACTAAATTTTACTCCCCAACACTTTTCTTTATTGGCACATATGCATTTTCTCTGGTTTTCCAAGGCTCATGGATGGTGAAGGACCTACAGCTGTGCCTGAAGCATCCATGGGAAGAACAGGTTAAGAGTTAGGTTTTAACCTGTTGATTCTCATGCAACTCGAAGATAT
This sequence comes from Avahi laniger, assembly GCA_963575035.1. Classification (NCBI taxonomy): domain Eukaryota; kingdom Metazoa; phylum Chordata; class Mammalia; order Primates; family Indriidae; genus Avahi; species Avahi laniger. The sequence continues at coordinate 33,012 of CAUYSK010008660.1, forward strand.
TCGGTCAAGATGCCACATAGTGAGTTATGCATGTGTATCCACTTCTCAGAAGAGGGATTTGGGCCAATGATCCAAATTTGGAAATCATCACCATATGGTTATAATTACAACCATGATGACAGATAAGTTGCGTAGAAGGAGAATGCAGAGTGAGAAGACGGATCAAGATCCATTCTTGTCACACCCACCATTTAAGAGCAAAGACAAGAAAACGAACATGCAGTGAAGTCTGGATTGAGAGAGAATAACAAGAAAAGTGGGGGATATCAGGAGAGCACAGGGTCATAGAAGTCCCCGCCACTCTGCAAGGACAGCTGAAACTAAAGCTGCTGTGGAGCTGAGGTGTCATCATTTATAATTTGATATAAATGTATCCCCTACACAATCCTTGATTTCATTCCTTGGTGCCATAGTCCACAGACTAAATTTCTTCCTTGGAGACCTTTCAACTGATTGGACCAGGTCCACCCAAATTATTAAGGGTAATTTCCTTTGTTTAAAGTCTATTATTGTAGATGTGAAAACACCTTCACAGAGACACCTAGATTAGTGTTTGATTGAACTACTGGGTACTACAGCCTAGTAAAATTGACACATAAAATTGACCATCACACCTGGTGTCTGGCGAGCCCCCAAAACTACATATTTGCTTAGATAAACCCATTTCTCCTACTTATGAAAGATCCAGACCTTTTGTTGTATAATAAGGAGCTAAACATTTAGTGTACTAAATGCACCTTAGATATCATATGGGTGGATACATGTAAAACTTCATTGAGTTGTATCATAAGGTTTGTACACTTCATGTGTGTTATACCTCAATAAAACATTTTTAAACCACACCTATTAAATCTCAGAATGGTTTTATTTTAAATTAGTTTTTCAGGATCTGTATATATGACATTGAAAATTTTAACAAAGTGTTTTTTTTTCTTTTTCAGGTAGCCTAAATATAATTCTCACAGGTTACGAGTGTCACTATTTTCCACCTATAGATTTAAAAAAAATTCACATTAGTAATTAGTTGCAAAACACCAGAAATAAACTACTGCTGTTCATCCCAGGCCCCCTTAAACTCAACATAAAAAGCAAAACAGGCCAGGCGCAGCGGCTCACACCTGTAATCCTAGCACTCTGGGAGGCCGAGGCAGGTGGGTCATTTGAGCTCAGGAGTTCAAGACCAGCCAGAGCAAGAGCGAGACCCCATCTCTACTAAAAAAAATAAAAAGAAAAAAAAAAAAAGGCAAAACAGCTGTACTCCAGACTGCATGCTGCTTTGTGATGAACGCCATATAGTAATTTTTAATAATATAATATAGGATAACATAATAGTTTGTAGAATTTAAATAATAAATCTTTTTAATAGTACCTGTCATGTTCACTAAAGCACAGAGAGGTAACATAGCCCAGTGATTAAAGGGCAAGATTATTTATAACTCCTGTAAGATATCATGGTATAGACACTAATGATATTAAATTCTATAATGTTATTTCTTACTCTCACATATTGTGAAAAACAAAGAATCAAAAGAGAATCCAAGGTTTGCAATTACAATGCTGTAGGCACACAAACATCTTGTCATAACCTTAACTGTCAGACCACTGGCTATGAAATGGATTTACAGGTTTCTTTCTCAGTGTTTATTTTGTTTTCCACAAATTCTGATCTTCGGCATCAGCAAAAAAATTCACCTTGAGGGTGTGCTATTATTCCACAATTGTACATAAAGGATATTATAAGCATTTGGCTTTTGGTTTCCACCCATATAACATCTTTCACCTTTATGACTCCAGGACACTATTGCAAGTCCCAAGGAGCCTGATACCATAGCGCGTGATTAAGTGGATACCAGGTAATATCAGCCTATGTATTTTTTATAGGTCATTTGACAGAATGGAAAAATATTTTATACGATGGTTAAAAATGCTCCTTTTATCATGAAATCTTTAGCATAATGTGATGCCAAAAATACATTTCTGCCTTCCATAATCTCCTGGAAAGAACATCAATAAAATTTTGAGGAATACAAATGTAGAAATACATTATCAACGCAATGGTCTGCAAAACCTTTTTGTTTTGAGGAGATCAACATTTGTAAGAATCAGTGACAATAAAGAGAGATTCTATGTTGACTGCCTCAGAGGCATCAAAATGCAAAGCCATGAAATTGCTGTCAGTGTTTCAAAATAGCCAGATCCTAGTCCATAACTTGGAAAAAAAGAAGAGTTATGTGTCTTAGTTTAGATGTTATGAAGTATTCTGCCAAATTTCAAGACATGTCTTTATACATTGATTATGAAAAATATATTTACAAAAGCATCTTTTCCAAGATTTATGAGACAGATAAATTAAGGCAATAGTTAATAGATTTTCAGGGGAAAGAACACTGCAATAAACAATTTTTTTACTCATATTCCAGGCTTGTGATATCATTGTCATAATTTCTGGCATGCTCTGAATTCCTTATAATAATTATTAATACATTAATAAAATAAAATGTTCTAACTCCCAATTTTGAAAGGTACACATTTGAAACTTTTTTGCTTATAATTAATGTGTCATTTACCATATGTGAGAAGATATGAATAGAAGTTAGAAAAGATCTGTTGGAAAAAATAGCGAATATGTTTATCTGGTAATTTAAGACTCCAAAATCCACATAAAGTTGACTCACACATGATTTATCCAGATTAATTTTGGTACGTACAAAACTCGTAAAGGCCTTTATCTTATGAGCTATGCTTCACACTACAAGCTTATCTCGTGGTTGGTACATTCTCCCAGTAGTGAGTTCTATTTTCCTTTTTATTTTGAGGTTTATTACAACAAAAAATATAATAATGTGTATAGTAAAAGAACTCTTAAATGTAATAGTCTATATATCAACTGAAATATTAGAGCTTCTGACACACCCAAAGCAATCCCTTATTTTCCTTATGACGCTCTGAATAAAACTCTGAGGTTGTTCATCACAACAAACATCAAACTTCGAGTTTGTTTCCTAGGATGAAAAAGTTGTCATGAGCACCCAGTTTAGGAACAACAATGGATGCCCCGGGAGGCAAGCATTTCTGATGATGTGTTCTTCTTTGGAGACCTTCTAAACTGCAATGTCTCACCTTTTTACCTCCTGAAGGTACCAAACTTAAAAACAATTTTCCTGTCAATTTATTAAGACAAGCAGCCTGGCACAGGGTACAATGTTCTGGATCAAGAGTTAGAAGATCCGCCTTTTCATTTGAACTCAACCATTGTGTAATTTGGGCACGACATTGCATAGCGAGTACAATCTGAATACTGCACAGTAGCCATAAAACAAAGCATTTGCCAAAATAATGTCCCCTCTATCTCTAACATCCTATAATTTAAGACTTTAATTTAGCCTCTGATGATGTCTAGCATTGTGCTAGTTTTTGTGTGGAGGTGAAAGAGTGACATTACTAAATAAATAAATAATGATATCACTTTCAAGAAATTTGTTACCCAAGACCTACATGGTATAATTATAGAACATTAGAGAAATATTCTAGAATGTTTCTAAATGTTTAGAAATAGAACATACACAAATTAGTTACTTATAGGGTGGTAAAAGATGAGGGAGACAGGGAGAGAGAGTCAGGGACCCTCTAGAATGGGTAAAATATGAAAGACTGATAGCACAAAATGCTGACAAGGCTGTGGAGCCACTGGAATTCTTTTACATTGCTGGCAGAAGAAGAAAGGTAGATGCATTTTGGATAACTCTTTGGGTTACCTTTAAAATTACAGCACAGCAATTCCACTTGCTTGGAATTCCAGTTTACTTGAGTACATCCCATTTACTCAAAACAAATGAAAATATATGTCCACACAAGCTTCTGTACAAGAATATTCCCAATTTCCTTATTCATAATAACCCCAAACTGGAAACCAATCAAATGTTCATTAATAAGAGAATGAATCAATGAATTATGTACATTCATACAATTAAGCAGTAAAAATAAATTAATTATGAAAACATAAAACAGCATGATTAATCTCACAAGTATTTTTTTAATAAAAACAGACTAAAAGTATATATTGAATGGTTACATTTAAATAATTTCCAAGAAGCGATAAAACCAGTTTCTTTTCATTAATATTGAAAAGCCATTGCTCGCAGGATTGGAAAATTGCCTAACAGGAGATACAAGGTTACATGGGTGGATAAAATTTTCATAACACTTTAAACAGAACATGTAACATCTACATATTTTATATATGTAAATTATATCTCAGTATAAAATTAAAGGTTACTGAGTGAACTAATAAAGGAATTTAGAACAGGTTATTCACTTAAAATTATATAGAAGCAAAGCTAGAGATTGATAAATAAACATGCTAAAGACAAAACTATACATACTCACATGTATATATAGTTATATATGTATATATAATTATATACATATGTATAATTATATAATTTTATATACATATATATATTAACTACTTTTTAAGTGTGTCCAATTTACATTTGTGAAAACACAGGGCAGGAATAAGACCAACGATTAAAGAAAAAAGAGTTATGTGCCAGATTAGAAAAGGAACAGATTAGGATTAAAGAAAAGTGTAGAGAAGTGAAACACAGGACAGGGCATGAGAATATGATTTTAAAGGCACAGAGAAAGAAAGTGAACACAGGGAATGTACACGATGAGCTGGAAGAAGAGCCGTGTGTCTGTTACAGGTACTGAAAGAAGTATGGCAGAGGTCTTGCCACATTCATATATATTCTAATACAAACCATCCTGATCATAGCTAGAACGCATTCAGATAATAAAACTTCAGACAAAATAAAGCTAAGTGGACTAATGGTTAATCTAAGCTTTCCTCATGAATTCAAGATTCCTCACATGTCTGGAACTATATGAGAAGAAATTTAAGATTTATTATCTGGATTAGACTGATGTTAATTGAACTTCATCACTGTTAACATCAAAAAAAATTTTCAAAACAGTCGGTTTATGAATAATTTCCTTTTTGTGCTTAAACATGAAGCAAAATATGAGCATGCAAGTTAAACTTTCATAGTATAAGAAATTATTAATGTAAGCATTTGTGTTTTTCAGGTTGTGTAGAACTCATACCCAAATCTAGTCCATTCCACCATGATAACTGACACCAATAACAGTTAAAGAAAAATGTGAACATTCTTCGATTTAAATATTGAACTTCTAATAAACCCCATGAAAACAATGATATTGAGGCAATCCCCTTATAGGGGCATTGTAGCCGTGAGACATTTATTATTCAGTTTGCTCAAGCATTAGTTATAGCTTTTCTATTTAATATTCCTTGAAACTATTAACAAAAAACATGAGTTAAACCAAAATATGTCAACATAAATAAATGGCTTAAAATATTATATGTAAATAAACATATGAGGGAAGCTCTCAGTGTGCATCAGGAGGCCAACACTTTGTATATGCCATACTCAGTGATGCTAATGGGTTGGCAATGATGAGTACCTAATCCTACTGCATATAGCTGTATTACTGCCAGCTTCCTCTCTTTTCTCCCTTTTCTCCCTTTTCTTTTCCTTCCATTTCCATTCCCAGTGACCTAATTCAGTCAGGCCTCCCTATGCTGAGAAGCTGGAATAACATTTTGTTTTTCTGAAATCAAGCAACTAAAAACTGTACATAAAATGAAACATATCGGCATGTGATTTTTGTGCTAATAATATGTGTAAATTATTGTAAGTGATTAGCACATAATATAAAGTTGGACCTCTAAAACTGTATCTCCCCTTACTGTGCATATGGTAGGTCAGAGCTCCCAGGACATTGGCTATAGGTTAGGATATTTTATTTCTCCAGGATATTCTTATTCCATATCTTCTGAAAATAGTAACACTGTCTTTCTAATTTGCCATAAACCAAACATCACTTGCTCTAACTCCTTTCTATTACTAATAAATGCTTACATAAGCCCTCTTGACACAATTGTACAAATTCTGCTTATGATCGTAAGTCCAGCAAATGCCCACTCAGAGCCCCTTCTGCCCTTCATCCCATGCATCTGGTAGGCTGTTTTATTTGGGCCCTCATTTTTCAGTTAAGCTTTCAGAGCTGTCTCACTTTGTTCTTTTCCAAATGTCTGAATATGACCTAAAAGTCCAGTATAATTTCAATGACCTCAACCTGCAGATTCTTTATTCCTTCTTTTTCATACTGGATTCAGCCTCGTCATTAGTCATCCTTTTTCTGCAATTAAAAACAAAATTGTTGGCACTCTGAGGACAGCCCCATGACACTCATCAATATAAATTTAGAAAGAATTTTTATGAAATGGCCTATAACTAATCATGTTATAATAGTTTCAACTACTGCATAAAAAGAGATGATAGCTTGATAGTCTTAATTCTCACCAAGATTCTCTGGGACACTAATGGTCCCACTTACTGAATATTTTGTATCTTTACATGTTACTCTTAACACCTTAGGAAAAAATTAATCTCATTAATGTAATGACCTAATCGACTTCTTTCTATGATAAAGTAATCCATATTAGATTAGACTTTCTGTAGTAACAGCTACAAAATGGGAAAATATGTGAAAACAACTGTTTTCAGATATAGAATAACAGGTATTTCAGGACCTTGATTCTTGAGAGATGGGAAATAAGTAAGCAAGCCCCATTATCACTTCAACTTTGTGCCCGGAGGCACTTTTGACTCTGATACAGCAAAGGGTAATGCAAGAGCAGAAAGTCCCAGTAAACTGCAAGTAAATTAAATTAAATACCTGTCAAAACAAAGCTTAGCCCTGTACAAGGAAAACAACAAGATCCAGACACTCAGTATCATAGTAGTCATAATATTTAACCTTCAATAAAAAAAGAGACAAAAGAGTAAACTGTGACCAATGAAGATGAAAAATATTAGTAAATAGAAACAAACACAGAACTGATAGACAGGATGCAAGTAGCCAGCAAGGACTTTAAAACAGTCATAACTATGTTCGAGAATCTAAATTTTAAAAATGAACATAATGGGAAGAGAAATGTAAAATGTAAAATAAAAAAAAATGAATGGAAGTTTTAGAGCCCCAAAATACAATATCTAATTTTCAAAAATTTCTAGATGGACTTAATAGCAGATTAGGTTCTCTAAATAAAAGACTCAGTGAACTTGAAGACAGCAATACAAACTATCCAAGCTAGAGAACAAAAAAAAAGCTGAGAAAAAATATGAACAGAGACTCCGTGATCTGCGGGAAAATATCAGCAGCATAACATACATGTGATCGAAGTCATAGAAAGGAAAAAGGAAGGAGGAGGGGGAAAGACAAAATATTTAAAGGAATATTGACTGAAAATTCTCCAAATTTAAGTCAACCATAAACCCACAGAGATAAGAAACTCAGCAAACTCCAAGTAATATAAACACAAAGGGTACTACACAAAGACTTATTATAGTAAAATTTCTGGGACCATTGATGAAGAGAAAATCTTAAAACAGCCAGAGGGGAAAGAAAATCCATTACATAGAGTGAGCCCGAAAATAAAAATTAAATTATCATAGACTTTGCATCAGAAAAAATGCAAGCCATAAGAACTAAAACAGCACATTTATAATTCTTAAAGGAAAGCAAAGCTGTTAATGTAGAACTTTATAATGAAACAAAACAAAATCCTTCAAAAGCAAAAATGAATGTGTGATAATGTTCATTTGTTTCACTATAACCATTTTACTACATATATGTATCTCATAATACCCCATTGTATACTTTAAGTATACAATAAATTTGTGTATTGTTTACTTTAACTAAACTTTAAGTAAACAATAAAATTTATTAAAATCAAAAATAAATTAAAAACAAATTTTAATAAGTGAAATGAAGACATTTTCAAACAAGGCAAACTTGAGAGACTTAATTTTTAGCAGACTTGCCTACCAAGAAATGTTAAGGGAAGTTCTTCAAACTGAAGAAAAATGATACTAAATAGAACTCATATCTACACAAAGGAAACATAAAAAAGGAAACAATAACTCCGCTATAAGATTGGGCATCCCAAGGAAAGTAACAGAAACTGGTGAAAGGCAAAGTAAACTGGAATAGGATTAAGGAAGATGCAATAAGACCACACGGGAAGCTGAGAATTCACATGCGGAGTTAGGTGAGCTCTCAGTAAACTAAATATGTTATGGCCTGAATAAAAACAACCTGGAACAAAAGTGATGACAAATTGCATATGAGTCTAGTCCACATTATGACCAACTTACACCATATGTAAATTTCTATGTTCCGAAATAGGACTGCCTAAGGCGCTGACCTATCCAGAGTACCAAAATACAATGATAAAGATATTAATTAAACAAAAAATACCTTGTGCCTAATCTGATATCTGATAGGAAAAGCACTCATGCATGGGTGGTGAAGTACTAATGATAATACACTACAATGCAACCTAACTATACTATATATAACTAATATAACTATAACTATATAGCTATACAATTATATATTTATATCTAATCTTTCATCTCAGGGAAAGTCAGCGTCTTCAGCACATGATTCTTACTTGAGTGATGTTCTAACACCCTATCTCTCTCCCCTGAGTTTGTTCTTGATTGAAAACAACCTTTGAAGGGACCCAGTGCAATTAGGTCATAGTTTAAAAGAAATTAATTATAAAGAAAATGTGTCCCAGAGGGAAAAATTCCTTGAGAATATTCTTCCCAGGAAAATTGAAATAGGAAAATAGGAGGTGGCAAATGGTGCTATTTTCTTCTGTCTATTCTACTCAATACATGTTTCCATTTCCCTTCTGAATATTCTGGAATGGAATTCTCAATATAAAAAATATTAATGGGCGGATTAGAGAGGATTAGAACTAACTAGAGAACATTTTGCAATGAGTTCCAATCCTAATTTTCTCATGCCATATCCCATGTACCCTATGGAGAAATTAGAACTTTAGAATTGGGAGGTTTCATTTAATTAGGCCAATTCATTTACAATTAAGAAAAAGGGCATCCCCCTGGAACGTCAAATATGCAAGATATTCTGTATAGACTTTTGCATAAAGAAGTTGACAATAATTAGCTTAAATAACAGATTTAGGACTTTCTCATTTTAATTAGTAGCACCTTTTATAAAGGAAATGTATTAATTCACAGCCCTGTATCAAGTTTCTTTTGAACTAAAATACCGACTTTCACTCAGTAACATTTAATATTCTTCAGGTTTTTTTTCCCCTGGGGAAAAATGAAGCTTTTTGAAATAACTCATATATTCTTTTTGATTAAAAAGAGAGGAGAATATTTTACATGTTTCTTAGAAAACCTGATCTAAATTAAGCCTCATATCTTCATGAAATATGAATCTTCCTCCTGTGACATATCCTCCTTTATAATTTCACACCTCCTCTGTGCCAATTACTAAGCTATTGTCTCCCAGCTTTAAACCTCTCCTCCCCCTTCCACATTCTAGTTTGTATTATAGTAATAATACGGGGCTTAGGAATCCATAAATCATATTTCGGCTTTTCAGTTAGATTCTACCTATAGGGGATGCTAGAGGGAACTGAATTGCTGGGAGAAGAAGGGACCATCTATCTTACTTGTTACCTCTTTGCTTCCTGTTTCTTTCAGTATCACCTGAGTTTGCTTCCTCATTAAGCAGCAGCAGTTAATTATTTTTGCAGTTTTTCCAATGCTTACAGATCCAGCCTTGTTATTTTCTCTTCAGGGACTTCCACCACCAGCTGGCCAGCATTTCCTCCTCAAAAGTCTGAGTCTAACCACACGGGAACCCTCCTCCAAGCTTTTAAATTTTATTAATTCCCACCTCTTGCCTTTTTTCCTCTCAATCCTGGGGTGTACAGCTGCTTTCTCCACTGTTGGTTTCATTATAATTTATTATTCCCCTTTTTCCTTTTCATTTTTTCAATTCCAAGAAATGCTGTTTAATGTATTAAGGAATTATTTTCTACTGTTGGAATAAATGGTATGTAACCATTGCTGTTTAAATTCTGCAATGTTTATAGAACTAAGAAGTGCCAAAGTTGAATATTTTAGTAGAACCATGGCTTCTTTGAGGAAACACAGGTAAAACCACATTTAACGTGGCAGTATTTTATATCTCTGGACCCTGGGATTTCAATGTTCACAACTGTGAACAGAAATCATATCTCTGCAAAATAAAAGAGTGTGAGGAAATTCGTCAGTAAGAAGAAAATGGGTGTCTCGTATGTTCTGTATTCTAGTTCATAGAAGGCTAGTACCTTCCCATGCAGCTCAGTATTTGATTTTCAGGGATACACTGGCTCCATGGTCTTTACCTCTTCTTTCTCCTATATCATAAAGGTTTGGACGAACTTAAATTTTCTGACTTTAGTCACTCTAACTAATCCAATTCTCTCATTTTAAAGTTGAGTCATCTAAGTCCAAGAGGATTTGAAATAACTTGTCCATAAAGACACAGCTAGTGAATAACATTGCTGGAATTCTATCTGCCTTTAGCAAGTCTCCTTCCAATATAGTTTATTTTTATAAGTATAAGGATAGCTGATTATATATTCAGTTTTGTTCACATAAAATGTAAGTTTAACTGAAATCTTGCCACAGATGAGATTGACCGTCCCAGCTTATCAGAACCAAAAGTAGTTTGCTTTAGACAGACTAGAAATCAATATTCTCTGCTGTGGTTTGAATGTTTGTCCCCTTGAAAACTCATGTTGAAATTTACTTGCCATTCTAACAGTATTAAGAGGTGGGACCTTTAAGAGGTGATTAGACCGTGACAGCTCCATCCTTATGGATGGGATTGGTGTTGTTATAAAAGGGAAAATTCAGCCCCATCGACTGTGCTTTCTCTACCTGCTCCCTCACCTCTTACCTTCTGCTGTGTGTTGACACAACAGGAAGGCCCTCATTAGACGCCAGCACCTTGATATTGGGCATCCCAGCCCCCAGAACTATAAGCCAATAAATTTCTGTTCATTATAAATTACACAGTCTCAGGGATTCTGTTATAGCAGCACAAACTGGACTAAGAGACACCCTTGACATCAAGTCTACATGTGAACTGCCTAGAATTGGTACAATAGATTTGCTGCATGAAGAACTGAGAAATACTGGATCTTTTATCTTGTACTGACATGCATGACTTTCACTCCCAAAGTCATTTCACGGTCCCAAATGATTTCTTTAGTTCAGTGATCATGTTAACAAAGCAACCAGCAGGGAGTAGGAAAGAGTAGGATAAGGTCCATTATCTCCATTTAGAGTCGCTTCTTGAATATTACATTTGCCATTACTAATAAATAGCCCATTGTCAAGCACTTAAGTCAGAGTGCTACACTCTACTGTAAAAGAAGCTGCACAAAGTAATCTTTATGCTGGGCATCCATATTTCAGATAAATATTGGAGTTCAGTGATCAATGATAGCCAGGAAATGTATCTGGTTGTTTCCAATGCATTTGGGAAACATTCACCCAAAAGCATTCCTTTCACACTGTCATAAGCCTGCTTACTATTTCTTTTTCTTAAGCAAGTGTTGGGGTTTAGAAACTTTGTATTTCCTGGCTCACTGGATTACAGATTATTAGTTAACACATTAACTGCTACACTAGAAAAAAAAATTTCCTTGGGGCCATGATGTTTTATTATGAAAACAGAATAAAAGCTTCAAAAACAAAACGATACTTTCTAATTTAATGAAAATTTAGTTATTTTTTATTGTGCTTTGTGTTTTCAATATAAAAACTTGAAAATTAGTAATATAAAAAGTAATGTGAAAACTTGAAAATTAGTTTATAAGGGTAAAGTATTTTTCATGATTTGTCAGACTTAAGTGTAATTTAAAGGTAAACATAAATAGAAAAATGAAATTTATTGACTTCCATTCATTTAAGCCACATTTTTAGAATTAAATTGTCAATATTAATTGTAACAATAAGAACATCAACAAGTAAAATTTTCACGAACCAACTGAAGGATTTTCCCTGGGGGCCACCCATCATGTAACACGTATGCTACTGCCTGGCAGCGTGAGTTGCCTGTGCACCGTGTGGTTCCCAAGGTAAAGAAATGTGTGAGTTACATATGCTTCATGAGGCCCCGGCTCAAAACTAGCATGAGTTAAATACAACTCACATGGAAGTTAATGTGTTAATTCAATAAATTTAATTCCCACTATGTGTCAAGAAATATGCCAGACAGTAGAGATATAGAGTCATGACTAAGAGTCATGGCCATTGCCTTCAGGCAGTATATATTCTAGTGGGGAAACAGAATTACCTTTAATAATTGAGCAGCACATAAATCCCAAGCCACAGAGATATTTTCTTACTAGGATCCTTTTTCCTCTATTACAAAGGGCAAAACAGTATTTTTCAACATAATTGTTTATGTTTTTGAAATTTACTCCATTTTAAAATCAAATATTTATACATAAATTCATGGCAAAAACCATTGCCATATTTTTGTATCTTGTTATTGACAATACAATTTAAAAGTGTTGCATAATAAGTATGTACTTTATGCTTGGAATGCTAAGATTAACCTATTTTACAGGTAAGAATCACACTCGAAGCGGCTAAGCAAATTAGTGGGCAGTGTATCAGACAACTGGTGGGTACCAGTCTCCATTTGATCCCAGGTTTGTTTGAGTCTACAGTTAGTACTTTTATGACTATAATACATAGTATATTAGTAATAGAATAAATGGTGAAAGTTGTTAAAATTTATAGAAAAAACACAGAAATAATTTTTCTGCCTTGCAATCCTGTGAGCAATAAAGAATAAAAAATACACAATGTGAGAGAAAAGCCCAAAGCATCATGGTTGGTTTTATTCTACTGTAGCAAAAAGTTATTCTGGGTAGAGGAAAAGCTCTCTAGAGGCCTCATGCTTTGTATAGAAAGCTAAAGAGTACCTCTAGTCTGCTCAACTGAAGTATTTATATTAAATTTTGTCAAGCTACAAATGAGTTAGTAAAAGTATAACTTAATGCCTTAACTTTAAGGAGAACCCTTATATACACCTGATAATTTCAGAGATACTATAAATATATTGAAAGATCTAGGATGCTAATAGTCTCTTAATGTTAATATTGGATTTGGAAAAATTAAAGTTATCCAGAAAGCATATTAGGTATATAAAATTATATTAAAAAGTATATCTTTTAAAAGTGAGCACATTATTTTCGAAGAGTAGGCAGGTATGTTTTTCCAGGAGATTCTCTCAATTCATTGAATATTGAATTCAATTCAATTAAAAACCGAAAGACAAAAAGGGCTCTAATACTTTCCTTCTCCTGACATACCTATGATTGTCCTCATTGTTTTCATGTGGATAGAGAGAGGGAATTTTAAACATATCAAAGATAAAAAACTTTTCCATTTACCTAAGATAATGATTTAAATCAACCAAGCCATTAATGACAGATTTTTGGATATCTGCAAATCATTCTGTGGGCATTCTGAGAACTACAAAGGTGCGTACAAAATCCTTGTCTTCAAAGATCTTATACTTTAATAAGAAAGTTTGAAAGGCATCTAGATAACTAAAACAGAGGATAGATATAAAAGAGGTATAAATGGAGCACCGGGAAGGGAGAGAGGATATCTGGTTTTATAAGCAAGACAGAATTTATTAAAAAGTGAAATGATATTTGATGTAAGTATGGTGGATTTAGTGATATTTCAACAGAGCATAAAAGTGTTGGAAGAGGGATGGCATTCAAGATGGATATATAAGTGTACACAAACCAGGAGGTAGGACTTAGGTGTATTTGATCTCTCAGGTTCAGTTTAATTGAAGAAGGCTTTATGGTTGTAAGTTTCTTTATATCTTCTGGTACTTTCTAATGAGTAATAAAAATATGTTTATACAAATAAATCATCATTCTCATCCTGATAGGATTGAAGTCACATATCTACTATGAATTGAACAAGAGGAAAAATATGTATTAATCAATTGTTATTTAGTAACTTAAAATAAAGATTAAATAGGTTTAAAGAAAAAAATAATTGATTGTTTCATATTACCTAGGCTTCCAAGGGAATAGTTAGATTGAGGAGCTCAAGAGGTATCATTGGACTCTGTTCCTCTCTCTCTCAGTCTTCCTCTGTATCATGGGCCTAATTAGACCATATTCTCTAGCCTATTGTCCACAACAGAAAGAGACCAGTTCCTGACAACTAAGAAAAGAGCTTCCACAGAGATCTCTGATTAGCCAGTTTGCATCACCGGTACACCTTTGCTGAGGCAATTCTAATTGGTTAGAAACAGTTCAACATATCTTTATAAATGATTAAATTTGTAATTTAATTTTGCACATTTTTATTTGATTTGATTCCAACAGTTCTGTAAATAAAATCAGCTATTATTATTATTATACTTACTCAGGGAAGAAATTGAGGCTCAAAAAGATGAAAGATGTGGGAATTTATCAGAGGTTTTCAAACTCCAGCAGTGAGCAGACTTGATCATTTAAAAACCTACATATGAGGACTTGGAAGATGCTAAGGAACTAGTGAAATAGATAGAAAGGTAAAAAGAACATTCTAGAATCATAGAATAGAAGGAATAGGGACAAAAAATTTCAAGACAGAGAAAGTTGGAAAAATGCTACGTAATGGTTGAAGAATAAAACTGGGAAACGATCACCAGATTTTAAATATGTATGCAAGGGAGGGAAGTTACACTGCAATAAGAATATGTTCAGAAAACCTTGGCATCTTAGATATTGACTTTTGTGTAGCTTAAGAATGGTAGCCAGAAAAGCAATAGGATTACATCTCCAAAGAATAGCAAGAGTAAGGAATAAGACTAGTTTTGTTTTGTTTTTAAAATAGCAAAGGAGATCAATTTTCATAACATGTGAGCGATAAACATGTAGTAGAAATATTTTAGAAATTAAATGAAAAATGTATTAAAACAATTTAGAAATAAAAGCTTCATTAGAAAAAATATATATTAATTCAAGCTGGTTTTGAATGACTATGCTCGATTCAATGTAAAAATTCTGATAAGCTTGTCAAAAATCTATCTCTTTATTTAGTATTTGACTCCCCCCATCTGACGACAAACCACTGACTAAAAACAGATTCAAAGTCTCCTATGCTCTGAGATCTAAATAGCAGTAACCATGTCTCCATCTATTATCATTTCCTGATTGTAAGAGAACAAATAGCTGGTAGAGGTTATCAAGGGTAAATTCTTTACCTTTACTAAACTGTCACAAGTTTGGTGATTTTAGTGATTTTGGTCAATAAGCTGTCTTCTCTTGAATTGCCTAGCCGTATTTCTAGTGTCAGTTTGGGGCATTCTCTTAAGATTTCTAGGCTCCAAGATTCTAACTAGACCTTTTACTCTTTTTTTAAGTCTCTGATAGATGCTTGGCACTCTTAATTAGTTTGGGTCTTTGGAAAGAATAAAAGCACAGTGAAACAAGTTGACAGCACATTTAGCTAACTGTCTTTTTTGCTTTCCTTGGTTCTGCCTTTGGGTTTGTAATAGTAGTATATTTGACTTCATACTGGATTTTCATAATACATTTTTCCTCATATATCCAATGAGATTGTGCCTTATTGGAAGCATTTTATTCTGGAATAATTTTGAGAGGCAGCACAAGATTAAAAAATGTTAACCTCTAAGAACAGAGGATATTTCCAGACTTTTGTCTGATAGTCTAAGGCTTTTCCAAATTACTTAGTCTAAAGTACACCTCTATTATTATTATTTTGTCTCCTATTACTCTAGGTTTTCATTCAAAGAACATATCACCATGTTTAGTATGCATTTTTTTTTGTTAGTTATGTATTCAATGCCTCATTATCACTCTGTGGTTCACCCAGTACCAAACATTTAGAGGTGTTCAATAATTTTTCAAGTGAATGAACAAATGAATGAATGAGTGCCTACGAAGAGCACGGAACTGCAGAAACTGTGAAGGAGACTGAAGGAGGAATGGATCAGTAGTAGACAAATGGACCTACCAGTAGAGAACAAAGGTTAATACATTCACCTACCTTTCTACTCACAAATTGATGACCTCATTTAATTCAAGCTTTTCCCCAGCACAGGAATTTTTCCATGTCAACTTATTACAATAGACTTGAAGTTTCATGGCATGTAATTAACTTTTGCTTCTGCTGAGTCACACATTTGAGACACATAGAGGGGCTGAAGAGAAGAAGCAATACACACACACACACACACACACATATACACACACACACACATATATATATATACACACACATAAAACTTTCATGGGTTAGACTAGGCAATTCCTACTTTCTACACTACAATGAAGAGGGTTTTTTTTTTTTTCTATATTCGTTGGTACAAATACTTTAGCTTTCATAATCTCTTGCCCATTTTATAAAGATAAACACAAAGAAGAGAGAACTCAATAAAAACATAACTCAAGTAAAATGTATTTACATATGTTTATAAGAGACTTTCTTTTTGTATAGAATGGTTAAAGATTTAATGGGAATCCACAAACATTTTTCAATTATAGTTTATATTGCGGGGAAGAGTATTTACTATTAATATATTGTTATTAAGGAATTTGAGAATTCCCAATTAACATATATCCTTCATAAATGTCAATCATCTACTGAACAATTTCTCAATTCAAGTTTATCAAGAAACACTGAAATTATATTCAAGCAATTCTCGTTAGAAGAGCATATAAGTACATCAGAGAGAGGGTTATTTCCTCACAAAGGAATGCCAGTTTAAGCAATTATTATTATATTTCTTGCTTTCTTTCAAAACCTGTACTTTCTAGTTGCTTTACAACTTCTGTGCTTCATATTAAGTTTCCATACCAATTTAAGAAATGTTTATGTTGGAAAAATTTTCAACAGAGAAAGCGAAGTTTTGAGGACAAAAAATGCATCTAACAATGTGCCCTGCTGCCTACAGTATAATTGCTTTGAAAACCAGGGGATGGAAAACAGTTAAAAGTGTTATACCACCATACATCTTACAGGAATTAAAAGTTATCATTTTTCAGACTTCTGCAGGGCAGTTTGTTTCAGCATGGCACTCTGCCACATGGTGATATATTTGCCTGCAGAGATCACACTGAGGTAGTATAATACCCAGTTCTGCTTTGGATTTTCCCTAAAGGCGGGCACAATCACTACAATAATCGTGATAAATTGTGCGGCATTCTGTTGAACAGCAAGAGACTCCCCCCCAGTTTTGCAACAGTTTGAAGCAGTTTGCCTATGCTTGGTATTTTTTGTTCTTTTTTTTTTTTTAAAGTTTTGCAATTATGATTTCCAAAGAAAATACAGGTACCAGGATTTCACTTTGTAAATATCAGTAAGTATTTTATTCTATGACTTTTAAAAGTTTTTGCCAAAATATTTTGCATTTTAAATCATAGTCCAGTTAAAGCAAAAGATCTTTTTTCCTATTTTAGTAAAAATTGGGCTTCAAATTATATATATTTCTTGTGAAATGCAAGATGTGTGACTACCACAAGTCATTTCAGACCACAAAAAATGTTGAATGCCCTCTACGTGCCAATAATGGACTAATTATTGGTGAAACTAAAACGAATATGACATGTTCCTAGCCATCAAGACATTTCAGTTTTAGATGGCCTTGCTATGGACTCAACATGATCACATGATCCCCTTAATCTTCCAATGGCAATACTCAAGCGTGAATTCAAACTTTATTAATTTTTTTCTACCTCTGTTTCTAACAGTTTCATATCTGCAACAGAGAGATTGTCAAAATCTTGTGACACCCAAGGACAATTTCTGCATGTGAGTATGGATCAAGGTGGGAAAAGGTAGAGAATGACCAGTGCACACATTCAAATGAGAATAACATGCATTTCAACAACCCAGCTTTATTAGATTGAACGTTCATTTCAAAAACCCAGAAGAATCAGAAAAAATGAATATGTCTATAATAACAATCGTAGCTGACCATATAAAAAAAGAGTAATGTGATGCCACAGAGAAGAAATTCTCTTCCCATAAAGACAATGAAGAGAAAAAGATAGTTAACATACTGAAAACCATAATCAAAGGAGATTGGGGAAGTCATCGAGGTCAGAAGTGATAAAAGGAGTTTTCTATATTTCGGCCAGTACTAGACTTTATGACAATTAGGCAGTGTGGCTTTTAGCCAGCAAGTACAAAGAGGCCAGAAGCATCAGAAATAAAAAATACAAGAAATGTTTTTTTTTTCTTAATACTTCCTTTGTTGTCATTTTTACCGTATATTGGGGCTCCAACTCTCACTTTTAGGATGTATATCTAGAATCACTCTTCTGAATAACCTTTGGAAATCTTCACCTAAATTTTCAGCAATTTAAACTTATTCTGACCAAAACTGAATTTATCATCTCCCCTTTCTTTTCACAGCACCAGTGTTTTCCGAACGACTCAAATTCAAAGTTCCACAATCTTCTCCCTTCTTTCCTATATACAAGACATTACAAAATGAATTTCCACACTCTCTTTCTTTTCTCTGTTCTTCTTGCCACTGTCTTCTCTCGGATTCCATTAGGAATAGAAAATACAATGTTGTCAAAGACCATAGGGTTGCAGACAGACCTTGTTTTGAATCTATTTACTTCTCTCAGTTATATAATCCTGTGAAATAATTTTCTCTCTCCAGGCCATAACTTTATTATTTTTAGTAAGTACAAAGTGCATGGTAGTATTAAAGAAAGGATTCTCCTGAATAGATGAGCTATCATCTATTAACAGATTAATTTAGTTATTCTTTCAAAACTATTCATTGAGTGCCTATTGTAAAACAGAAACTATGGTAGGCACTGGAATTATTACACCTGGAAGCATATGGGGCCATTAACTGAGATGGGGAGCATTGACAGATGCCCAGCTTTGGTGGCATAAATCAAAGAAGCAAAGAGGAAAAATGTGTAAGGTATTTGCCTACAGGTGGTGTTTGAAACCAGGGATACACGTGAGTATTTTATGAAGGTGGAATGCAGTAGAAAAAACTGTTCTATTATTATCCATAATGAACTACCATACTTCACAGAAGAAAATTAATCTGAATACTATATTACAGAGAAATCAGAGGAAACATGGAAACTATTGTGTTATAGAAGTTGAGCTAAGAATATTATAAGAAGGCAATAAATAAACTGCCAATTGTTGCTGAGAGATACTTTAAGGGGAGGATGGAAAAATGTCCATTGGATTTAGAGTCACAGACATGATCACCAACCTTATGAGAGTTATTTTGTAGAAATGATAGAAATATAAAACCGGAGTATTTGGCACATTCTTCTGTGTGTCCCCCTATATCCATTCCTCTCTTGTCCTGTAAAGAACTTTCAGTTTTTAACTGTGCACTACAAAATTAAGCAACATTTCCAATTACCATTGCAACTAAGTGAGATCGTGTTGCTAGTTTACAGATAATGTAACAGAAATTCCTGGTAATGCCTTTCCTTTTTCATTTTCCCTTGCCCAGTATCTGGAATGCCATAACAGTAAGCCATATTTGACCATGCAGATAAAGACAACACTTTTGTGAATATACGGATAACAAGAGAGAAGGAACATGGATTTTGCAATTTTATCAGAAGGATGCTGCCATACCAGCTTCAATTTTTATGAGAAGAAGTTACTTCACTTTTGTTCAGGCTTTCGTTAATTTTGGATCTCTGTTGTAGCAGCTGGACTTACACCCTTACCAGTACAGAGAGAATAATGGAATGAGGAAAAGTTGAAAAAATGGAAACTGCATTTTAGAAGTCTCCATACAATATTGGCTAACAAGGGGAATAAAAAGCTACCAAAATAGCTGGAAGAGAATGAGGGAGAAATGACTATGGCAAGCCGTGTGTGTTTCCAATGGTAAAGATTTGAGTATGTGCAAAAGCCAATGGGAAGAATTCAGGTGACAGGTAGAGATTGAAGATAAAAAGGGAAAGGGACTTCCGTAATGTAAGATTATTGAATAAGAAAGTACATTGGATTTAGAGAACATTCATTTGTAAGGGATTTTCCTCTCTTGTAACAGGAAAGAAAGGGGACAGGGTATTTACAGATATAGATAAGTTTATATGATCACATTGGAAATTTCCTGAGCTATTTATTGCATATCTTCTCTAAAGCAAGGCTTCATGATTTCATGGGTGGAGAAAAGGCCTGAGATTGAAAAAGACTGTAGAATTTTTGAGTGTGTGTATATGCACACATATGCCAATCACAAGGGTGAGTTATAGGAAAAGGACAGAATGAAATTTCCAATTTGATTCATCTTGAAATTATTAATTATAAATTTATAATTGCACTTATTTGACTTTATCCAACAATTTGAATGCTGAAGTGCAGGCACAAGAAAATTAGATAGTTGGGTTATCCCAAAATGAGCATTTGCCATGTTGGTGTGATGAAAAGACAGCAGAGAAAGGGGGGTTATAATATCAGTGAGATATATACTTACATATCTTGGCATACTGTGTTCAGGTTCAGATGTGATGACTCTTTTGTCCTACGAGGTGGCACTGTGAAGCCTGCTTGATCCTGGCATATGTTTAAAATGCAGATATCTAAGACATTGATCAAGAGTCTGAAACCTCCTCCCTTCTTTTCACATCTCCCTTTTCTCTGCATAGGATGCATGGCACCATTGGATTTTTGCTATTTCAATGAATTCGAGAAGATCACATATAACACAATAAGAGCTCAATGTCTATTTTTTTGAATAAATGAATAGATGTTAATTCATTCCACCTGAACTTGATTGTTTTGGGCTTTCTATACCTACCTATATTTGAGTGCTAAGTACCACAAAACATAACTGTAATGGAAACACAGATCTAAATAGGCAACAAAAGCTTTCCACATTATAATTTCTCTAGAGGAAACACACATGTGTTCCTGATCTATTTCCTTATACTGTACTCAAAATTGTCATTGAGATTTCTCACCCACCTATAGCTAGTATAGGCTGATGAAATTGTATTTGCTGATTGTATTTTCTATGCTTCACTCAATATAATCATATTCAGATAGTTTAAATTCACCATTTTTTCCTACCTCATAATTAAAGTCAGGATTCCTCTTGATCATGATGAGTTAGAAGTTTAGTCTGCAGATCTCTGTCAACTTGTATTTAGTATCAGCTCCAGTCTTTCCTTTGAGAATACCTTACTTGCTGGCATTTCTATCAGCTGTGGTATTTCTTCTGCAATGAGTCTCTGGTGTAACTTGGCTGCATATGTTTCTTTATGTTTTCCCAGTAACTTACACAAAAGAAACACATCTTGAATGCAGTTCCTAATTGCCATTCAATCTATCTTTTTTTTTTCATTCTATTCTTAGATGTTTTTACCCAAAGGAAGTAAATTTTCTTCTAGCTACTCGAATCTTGTGATTTGTATTTTATGACTCCAAGGGATTAGAGCATTTGTACAAAAATAAAATTGAAGCACAGAAGTATATCTGACACAGACAACATTTCATATTTCAAAAATGTTTACACAGAGCTTTATAAATATCTGTGGGTGTAAGCACTTGACAGAATAATAAAATTAATTAACAAACCTTACTGAGCACTAGAAGCCCTGTTAGCTATAACAAAACCAGGTTTTAGGATGATTCACTTTTTTCTCATATTAAACATTTTTTTTTATTTCAATAGATTTAGGGGGTACAAGTATTTTTTTTGTTACATGGATGAATTTAATAATGTTGAATTCAGGGCTTTCAGTGTACACTGTACCCTATAGGTAATTTTTTATCCCTCACTCCCCTGCAAACATCCCCCATTCTTAATTTCCAGTGTTCATTATACCACCTTTTGATCATATATATCTATCATTTAGCTCTCAATTATTAGTGAGAGCATGTGGTATTTGTTTTTCCATTCCTGAGATACTTCCCTTAGGATAATGGTCTCCAGTTCCAAGCAAGTTGCCGCAAATGACATTATTTCGTTCCTTTTTATGTCTGAGTAGCACTCCATGGTGCATATATACAACTTTTTCTTTATCCACTTATCTGTTGGTGGGAACTTATGCTGATTCCATCTTTTTTTTTTTTTCTTTTTTTTTGAGACAGAGTCTCACTGTGCTGCCCGGGCTAGAGTGCCGTGGCTTCAACCTAGCTCACGGCAACCTCAGACTCCTGGGCTCAAGCAATCCTCCTGCCTCAGCCTCCCGAGTACCTGAGACTACAGGCATGTGCCACCATACCCAGCTAATTTTTTCTGTATATTTTTAGTTGTCTGATTAATTTCTCTCTATTTTTAGTAGAGATGGGGTCTCGCTCTTGCTCAGGCTGGTTTCAAACTCCTGAGCTCAAACAATCCGCCC